>JBBKCR010000034.1:10712570-10736150 GCA_037577295.1 Ladigesia roloffi | reverse complement strand
TATGTTAGAGTGTGCAAAACAGCATGAATGTGGTAAAATGTGCAAAAACAGCATGATTGTGGTACACTGTGCAAAAACAGCATGATTGTGGTAAACTGTGCAAAAAGAGCATGATTTGGTAATAATAATAATCAGAGGATGCAATAATCTGAGCGTTCAGTAGTTATTATTGTTGTAGGGTTGTGCTAATTTAGCCCCCTTATTCTGATGTCTAAATCTCATCCAATCACTTAAAACCTGGTTATGTATGTGTAGTGTGTTAATGATTAATTGCCCATATGCAGATATATGCATTTTCTCAGCCGTAAAATATAACAACAGTGCTGTGACAATTGTAAGTTAAAGGACTTTCAGCTTGCCAACAAATCAGCATGTTCTACTTATTAAAATCAATGAAAATTGAAGTGAAAGACTAGAGGAATAAATGGCTAACACTGTGAAACATTTAGCCCCATTCTGCCCTATTCAATAAGGATCTGCTTGTCTGTGCCCTATAGTGTTTTCAGGCTCCTAATAGCGTGATTCTACTGATACCACCAACACTGGAAGTGTCTTTCACTGATGTACTACAGTGTCACTGAACAACACAATACATGTGAAGGAAAACTCTATTTGCCAATTCTGTTTTGGCTAACATACAATTAGTGGAGTAATTGATAGTACCAGTCCTGTTCTGTAGAGCTAAGCAGGAAAGCATGACTATAGGAGGGTTTGAACTTTCACTGAGGCGGCACCACTGTGTGCATGATGACAGTTTAGTGTAGTGAGTGTCTCCGTGAGTGTATGGGATATTTCACTGGCTGCTATATTTGTCTTTATAGCTGCGACGGGAACAGGAGCAGCAGCAGGAGATCGCCAGACTGAAGAGAGAGTTAGAGGACAGGAGAACCGATGCTCTGACGGCCCAAAGTGCTCTTTACAGTAAGCAATCGGTAGGTTTATGGCCATCTGTGACCATTTTCCCTAATTGCATTATACTAATTGTTAAATTTCACACTTTCTACATGATCAATTTAGCTTCATTTGCTCAATTCATATCAGATGACAATAGTGTACAGAGCAAAATACTTGAGCCGCCCCTCGTTTCTTTGTATTTAACTTTCATAATGCTAGGGAGAGGACTTGAGGAACAGTTCTCCAGGGTTTCTGAAGGATGTTCATAGACTCTCATGTTCAGTCCAGTTACTGTACCTGAAAAATGTTTGTTAAGCCACTCATTGACCCACAAATGTATCATTTAAGCCTAAAAAAGCACATCTTCAATACAGCCTAAACCAGAGAAGAAAAGAACCACATGATTCCAGATGATCAGTTCAGTAATTAGTGTACTAGTGTTGCAAGAATGCTAAGTTGGAACACCTTTATCTTGCCAACTTTGCTGCTTATGCTGATTTTTATATTTAATCTACTCAATAAGCCACTCAAGACTTTTACACATTACCATAAATGTCTAAATACCTAGACACCGTGGAGCATGTACAAACTCTCTACTCATTGAGCCCATTTATTAATCCTCTTTTGTGGTGGGCATAATAGGCTGGAGACGAGATGAGCAGTGTGTTGGTGGGGCTGCAGGCAGAGAAGGAGGTACTGTTGCAGTCTGTGAAAGAGCAGGAAAGTGAGCTAGTTCAACTGCGACAAGCAGCTAAGCTGCACCAGGCCACTCTGGTACAGGAGAGAGAGAAGAGCCAAAGAGAGACGAGCTCCCTGCAGAGCCAACTGCAGGCCAAGGTCGGTATTTTTTTTGCCTAAGGCTAAAAAAACAATGAAGATCTGAAATCAATTTGGTCTAAAGCTGCATTCACATCACAAGGTTACACTGGGCATAGTCAATTTACTTGGCTAATTGCTGTGTCCACAATACTGAGCATAAATTGCAAAAATTTCACATTAAATTTGGGTCACTTTGGTTATTTTCACATTACATTTTCTTATTGCTTAGTACTCATTTGGTTCACATTCATGTAATTGATGTATATGCATGTTTCCTAAAATGACAAGGCTGTTCTAATCAGAATTATCGTTTAATATATTTGGAAATTCAATGTTATGTTAGGACAGCCTTAGAGTCTATACGCCGTTACAAATTTGAATGTGTGGCGCTAAAAGAAACCAATTATTTAACTGTTTAATTGTTAACATGTGCATCTCACCACGGTCTCACCTGGTGGATGTTCTGAGTACTACGTGCTCTCCAAGCATGGAATTTAATATACGTCCAGTATTGTTATGCAAATCACTCCCATAACAATACGGTGACATCATTTAAATGGTTTACCAAATGGTGGAGCAGACAGTTAAAGGGTAAAGTATATGTTTAAATGGGAGAAAATGAACCTGCTTCCAGTGAGTTAAGTGGTTTTTAGTGTTATACAAAGAAATGTTTTGCCTGTCACTTACTTACTACCAGCTTACTACACATCCATATTTTTTCTTCTTTATCAAATTTCTTGCAAACTCCTTTCAATTATGTCAAATTAAGGAGACTCAATAAGTACTACATTTTCTCTGCTGAAACGTACATGAATTGAAACTCTATTGCATTTTTCTTTCATACTGTGATGTTTGAGTGATATCAAAGGAAAACAATTAAAGAATGTTATTGGTTAGCATGAAGCAGGGCAAGAACTATGGTCCAAATCCTCACTAATGTGACATATCCACAAATCTAATGAAAATCTGAACTCAAAAAAACGATCAGACTTTTGCATTCCCACAGCTTTGAAAACATCAGATCTTTGTGAATATGTATCAGATTCGTGGCCATCCAGCTTTAATGCGAAGACCATATATAAAATTCACTCAGCTCTGATCCCTATGAACATGTTTGAAAACTACTGTTTTGCATGACACAACTGAGGTTTGTAAATTGAACTTTTAAACTGGCTTTTTGTGAGCCATGTCCGGAAAACTTTGGTGGTCTGAATGGGGCGAATGTGTTTGTTTTCAGATGAGTCGGGAGTCTTTGCTGCAGCAGAAGCTGCAGGAGGAGCAGTTCTGTCTGCTGCAGTGTGCTGTGGTGGAGGCCGAGGGGATCATACTGGATGCCGTGGCCAAAGTGGATGACCCCATGCATGTGCGGTGCATTTCCACTCCAGGTACATCTTCTTCTCTTTAACATCAGAACAGAGAAAAATGGAATCTTCAATGTAAGTCACATGTTTTTTCCAAACTTTTTCATCTCTCCAAACACCTGGAATCCCAGAGTATTTGATCAACCGAGCTGAAACAACCCTGGTCTCCATTGACAAGATGCAACAAAGCCATGCCAGCTACTTAAGAAACATGGATGGTGAGAATCCAGCTGCTCCACCAGCTTAAATATTGAGATATGATCATATAAACATGTATTTATTTACAAACTGGGTTAAAATGTATCTGATTGACATATACAGCTTTGAGTAATTTATTTTTCAGTCATTTTAATATCAAGCATTAATTAAAATGTGGCATAAATATCAAGAAAAATATAAATAAGGATATTGTGCTGTTCACAC
The DNA here is from genome assembly GCA_037577295.1 of Ladigesia roloffi. Lineage (NCBI taxonomy): Eukaryota > Metazoa > Chordata > Actinopteri > Characiformes > Alestidae > Ladigesia > Ladigesia roloffi. The sequence goes on along the minus strand of JBBKCR010000034.1, from coordinate 10,732,653 downwards.
TGTGCTCTGGTGTGTTCATATATGAGAGAATAGTCACTTTATTTCAGTTTCTTACTCTTTCCTATGTAATCTACATATCGGTTTACTAATACTATTTAATTATTCAGATGCTGAGTAATGTCTTTAGATTAATTCTTGAATAAAAAGTCATAGGCTGCCAGTTTCAATTGATTGTTTTTACCACTCTGTCCTCCAGATGCCAGTGGCTTGTTGAGATCAGTGACCCAGTTCTCCCACCTTGCAGCGGATACTATTGTTAATGGTGCTGCCACTGCCCACTCTGTGCCCACTGACCAAGCTGACCGTGAGAACACAAAGACGCATTTATAAACATAACACAATGAAACATGAAACACATATATTGTTTTTGTACCAAAAGATACTTTGACATGAAATGTTATGCATCAGGCTTATACAGACACATCTATTAAACTAAAATACTGAGGAGCCACTGATGGTGAGGAACCTCATGGCATCTAGGCCTTCAGAGAAGAGCCAGAACATTTCTGTAATCATTATATCTGTTGTATTCAGACTTAAAGTACTACTTTTATGTCTTCGTTATGTTGGGAAAAGAATACGGTTTTCCCTGTGAATCTAGACTGATACAAACAAGCTTGCTCTCCCATTGTTTAGACTTATTTGAGATGGACAGAATGACTCCAGTTTAAGACCATCTGGAAGTCCTAGATATGTTCCCAACCACTAATATTCACTGTTTGTGGCATATCCTCCAGATGGTCTTAAGCAGGGGTGGGCACCAGTTTTGTCCACAAAGGGTTAGGGGGTTTGTGGGACATGCTATCTTGGTTTAAGTATATATAGGTTACATGTTCGGGTACACCAGGCTAAGCTTAGTAGAAATCCCATAACGATGAAATACGCATTCATTTTAGAGGTGTTTTTACTAAGTTTTATACCTATGTGTTCAATTAATCTAAATGACCACTGGTTTCCCATCTCCTTCCACCCATTCCCAGGTTTGACGGATAACTGCAGAGACTGTGCCACCCACTGCCTCCAGTTCCTCAAGGAGCTGAAGCTGAAGGCCACCCTGCCGCGGGCAGACCCCACAGCCATCCGCTACATTATTCAGCGCATCCTCAACCAAAGCCAAGTGAGTGTGCCTGCACTGGACTTGGCTGTACTCATGTGTTTGGATTCACTGTATCTTTATAAATAAGATGGTGGAAGTATCTAAAAATGTCAAAATATTACTATAAACCCTCTGGTATCTAATTAATAATTGAAATAATTATATTGAAAAAACAACCATTATTACGCGGTCGATTGTTTGAACAGTATTTTATATGAAAGATCTGTGTGTGTTTTTGTGCTCTGTGTTCTGTGTGAGTTTGTGGGCTAATAAGGAACTGCTCTCTGCAGGACCTACGGCGCAAAGATGCAGATATTCAGAAAGCAGAATTGGCGGACATGGTGGATATGGAGATGATTGCTACTTCCACTGCCATTGAGGATGCTGTGTTAAGGATGGATGTAAGAGCTGTGCTGTGATGCACGAATACCTCAAAAATACCGATAGACTGTTATACCTTAATACAGTTTCATCTTATTCAAAATGTTGCTGGGAGAGTTCTAACTGAAAAGAAAGTGCATTACTCCAGTCCTTTTCAATGGCTTCCAATCAGATACAGAACTGACTTTGCTAAATGTTTACAAGTGATTTGGTTCCTCAATATTTCTTTGAGGAGCCCTAGACTTATATTTTATATTTTCGCACAATCATGTTCAGACTGACTCTTGTTTTACAGGAAATATTAATCCAAACACGAAGAGACACGACTGGCCTGAAACTGGAGGTTAACCAAAGGTTAGACTGGAATTGTGGCCATGTGACTTTTTTACTCTGTATTGATTTGAATCTATTTGTACATTGATGTAATTTTCCCTGTATTTCCCTTTACTACAGCATCATTGGGTCCTGTTCTGATTTGATGAAGGCAAGTCTGTTATATGTATATGATTTTAAGCTGACAATACATCAGTTTAGCTGACTTTCCAGGGATTTAACAATTGCATGTATAATAAAAAACCTCTAAATTACAAATTACGAAATGTGAATTAACTGGTACCCTTGTACATAACAATAGTTACCCATGTATGGTAACATCTAAATGCATGCGGTTTGATGCAGATTGTAGCAGTAGAGTTTGGTCCGTAATTTGTAACTTATTTTATTTGTTAGCTTCCATTCCTGTTCATTCTTATTTAGTTTAAAACATTATTACATTTAAAAACAATTGTTTTTTTTTATGTGCCATGATTCTCTGCTCCAGCCTGTTCCCAAAGCTCAAAAATCTCTATATTAAAATATTATTACAATATACAATCAGTATAGCATAATACATATTGTGTATCTTGTACATATCATATATACAGTAAACCCTGCTAATTTGTGGTTCAGAGTTCACATCATTCAGAGTTTGTGGGAACCCGAACAAAAATTCCCAGATATCCTCCGCTAATGCCAATATATACATTTTTATGCGTTTTAGTGCAAAATTATGAATACAAATGTAAGTTACTAATTTTGTAATGTAAATATTAAGGTAATATTAGGCATATTTAGGGTTTGGACAATAACATTTTTAGGCATTCTTTCCCCACATTCAAATGTTCATTTGTTCACAATTCGCGGGGGATCTTGGAAGACCACTTACTCTATGTGGTCTTATGCATGTGCCATTAAATACAAGCATATGTATGACACAGATCTCAATACTGGAGCAAATAAAGCACCTGCTCCTGATTTTATTGCATGAAATATTATAAAAATAAACAGCCAAACCTATAATGAGGGCAAATCCTGCTTCCTCTGAAAATATTACTTCCTCATTACCTCAAAATCAAGAGCAGTGTGGAAAGCGACACAAGAATCATTCTATATCCTATATTCTGTATTCTAAGCCACATGTCATAAACTCATAAAAGAGTGATGATCTCATGAATGATTGTATGATGCTGAATGCCCTTATAAACCATGGGAAAACAATATATTAATATAAGGCATATCTTCAGTCCTTTTTACTAAATATGTATCAAATTGGGACACGTTTTCCCCACAGGCCATACATATGCTGGTAACTGCTGCCACTGACTTACAGAAGGACATTGTGGAGAGTGGTAGGGTGAGTATAGAGCAAAGACTTGCACAGCACACCTTGCTGACTTGTTCTTGTGTAGAGGCTTTTCACAGACCCCTGATCTCCACAGGGAGCTGGTTCAGTGAAGGACTTCTATGCCAAGAATTCCTGCTGGACCGAAGGACTCATTTCAGCCTCCAAGACTGTGGGGTGGGCTGCCACACAGATGGTGTAAGTGCATTTGAATATACAGTACTGTGCAAAAGTCTTGAGGCATTTATATACACATCTTCATATTTTGCTTCCGAATAGTCAGACTTGGATGTACCCTTAAGGACCAGTGCTCCAGGCTTCTTGAAGGATTTTCAGAGACTCTCATTTTCTTTCCAATCCCTGAACCTGGCACATTTCAGAGGAATGTTTTTGTTTGTTAAGTTACACAAAGACCAACAGATAAATAATTCTAGCATAACAAAGCACATCTAATCTAAGGCCAGTGAAGAAACAGGTGCAGGTGATTCCAGATGATGGGGCGGTGATCAGTATACTGGTGGTGCTGAATGCTGAGTGGTTAGAACTCCTTTATCCTGAAACCTTGAATTTTAGCCACTTTGCAGCCCATCCTAGTAAAACATTTGTTCCCGTTTCTGTCATTTAATCTATTCAACCTGCCAAGGGTTGACAGGCAGAAAATAGTATTTTTGCACCAACAAGCTAACTCAAAGCATTATATAAAGAAATGAGCTGTAGCTCATTTTTGCTGTCGAATGGAAATAGAGCATTGCTTGATGGATGCCACTGATTTTTGATCATCATGGACTTGCTTTCATTTGTTATATGAATTGCTCTCTAATGGTTCGGTATATTCTAACATACTTTTACTGATGTCTAAAGACATGATGTCTAGAGACATACAATTTTTTTTACAATCCATTCCCGTAAGACATCTAGTACACAAAGAAAGCTGAGCTCATTTATACATTAAAACGATCTGAATAATTTTAGAATTATATTTGGGAAAAAATTTGTTCGAAATGTTTTAAATTTGTCATGAAGAATGAAAAAAAAATTAGTCAAGACCAATGAAATTAATGCATGCTGTATAACTTTGAATTTGTCTTGTCTAGTGAGTCCGCTGATAAAGTAGTGACAGACCGAGGAAAATATGAAGAGCTGATTGTGTGCTCAAATGAGATCGCGGCCAGCACGGCCCAGCTAGTGGCTGCCTCCAAGGTAAAAAAAATGTTGGCACCTTTTTCACTTAACTGATTAAGTGACTAATTTTGTGAAATCCAAGTGAGTTGTGGACTATTCCAGAGTGTATTAAGTGATCCTGGGCATTGTGCTCACATTAAGCAACCAATTGACACATCTAAGCAGCTAACAGATGATCTGAAACAATATTAAATTCTGCAAATAAATAACAACTGTGCATTCAAATAAGCAGATGTTATTTTTGGAAATATAGTGCAATGTGTAATTTGATAATGGGCGCTCAAACTTATGTTTGTGTGGTCCATGTATCTGTCCTCTCTGTGTCCGTACAGGTGAAGGCTGACAGAGGCAATAAGAAGCTTCACACGCTGCAGCAGGCTTCACGACATGTGAACGATATGGCCGCAGTCGTTGTGACCTCAACCAAGGCTGGACAGATGCAGATTGAGGAAAAGCGTGAGTTATATTATTAATTTAAAGCAGTGACCACCATCCACCTGGAAATCTTTTCTCCTGCTATCTTTTGTTCCAACCAGCATCTGAACTGCTGCCTCAGCCCCCTATTTAACAGTCCAGCCAATCAGAGACTCTTGGAGAAGTTCATTAGCCAGTTCAGGTGTTGCAGATTGTGGCTTCTCAGGAATATGGATCTCCAGGACCAGGGCTGATGACCACTTCCTTGAAATATGAATGAAACAGGTTTTAATGAAATAAAGCCCAATCATAATGCTGTTTCAAATACGTAATACATATATAATACATATATATATATATATATATATATAGCTCATGTTTAGCACATGTTAACCAAAGAAAATGCAAACTGTAGTTGTTTTTAAAAAAATTTATCAATGTAATACCCGTGTTAAAATGTTATATTTTCTTGATATTTTTTCCAATTATGAATAAATCATCAACAACTTAAAGCAGTTTCCCATGTGTGCCTTGTGGGCACAGATTTTCAGTTCTGTTGGTTTTTAAGTACATCCGTGTGCTGCCGTTACACAGATCCTATGGATTTCTCAGGAATTTCCCTGATCAAGCTGAAGACCGAAGAAATGGAATCTCAGGTAAAGGCTGTCAGTCCTTATGAATATTTTTGTAAATCATTAAAGTTAAAAATTCAGCAAGAGATCAAATAATTATTTTCCCTACCGTTTATACGTGCATTTTGCTGTAAGTCAAGTCTGTTTACCTGAACATCGTCATTCAGGTGCGTGTACTGGAGCTGGAGTCAAGGCTGTCCAGTGAGCGTCAGCGGCTCGGGGAACTCAGGAAAAGGCACTATGACCTGGCTGGGGTGCCTCTCGATCAGCCTGTAGAGAGAAACTTTCAGGCGTTGGTCATGCCTCCAGATCAATTTTTACCTGAGTTGCCCCCACCTGAGCCGCCGCTGCCCGAGCCATTGCTGCCGTATGACCTCCCACTCCCCGATCCCCCCAAACTAGAGCCTCAGAAAAGCACATCATCCAAAAGGCCTTCCATCTTTCACAAGTCCAGCAACATCCTTAGGAGTGCAGTACGTGTCCTGCTCACACACACCTTCTCGGATGTTTGATGCATTTATGTTTGAACCGTCTATTAATTTCCTTCTTTTCTCACCCTGCAGTTTAGGTGAAGACTCAGAGAATAGAAAAGGAACTGAACTTCATTAACCGTACTGTGTTTCCAAAGATAAAATGTATTCTACACTAAGGGATAGCACAAAAATGAGCTTTACGCATTAATTGCGAAGTATTTTCTTCATATTTCTGATATCAATATTGTGTATATCTGGTTACGCTGTAAGATTTGGTTATGTTTGAATGCATTTAATGAGGGTCTGTATTACGGCCACACTGGATATTCCCCCTTTTTAAATGTTTCATTTCTGTTTAAATGAAAAACATCACAAAAGCTGGACACTAGATATTCAGTATAGTTTGATAAACATACAAAAATTAAATTCCCACTTACCATTTACAGTTCAGTTGTGTGTCGTTCCTTTGTGTGGTAATATCAGACAACATGGTGGCGCAGTGGGAGCTGTCATCTCACAGGGCTTGATTCCTGTTTGGTGCAGTAAAATGTCCCTCCTACATGAGCGTATGTTCTACCCATGTCTGTGTGTGTTTCCACTGGGAGCACTGGCTTCCCCCAACATCCTAAAATCTGCATATCAGGTGAACTGGACATACTATATTGTGTGAGTGTGTGAGTGTGTGTGGGTATCTACACTGTGATGGATTATCAACCTGTTCAGGGTGTTTCTTTTCTGTATCGACCTGTTCAGGTTGATAGTCTCTGTTTGGATTGGATGCCCTGCATTGTGTATGTTGGTCTTCATATGGACTGGATCTAATAAAGAAACGTTCTAACTACATTAAACAGTGGCTTTAAAAAGTGAGCTTTTTGCTGTGCTTTAATTTTATGCAAATGTGATTAACAGTTGGTAAGTTGGACCATTGATTTCATAAAAAATGTTTTTGTTTGTTCTAAGTTCATTTAGATCCTTCATATTCAGGTCTAAATTCAGAATGTTATTAATATTTTTTTATATTTTATACATAATTATATTTTATACTGCAGTTTTTTATAATTTTATGTTAAAATCATATCATTGGATTTCATTGCTTATATTGAAATTATAGGTTGCATATAAATATAATATAAATATATATAAATATAGCTTAATTTTATTATATTTTAATGTTATTATAATGTTATTACATTGTTTAATTTGTATGCTTTAATATTGTAATATTGCATTATGGTTAGTAATTCAAACATTATACCTATTGTAAAAAATGTTATATGGTTGTGTTATACTTTGAAATGTTTATAGTTAACATATTTTACTTGTATGGCTATATTTTAATTTGAAATACAATTATACATATATAACTACACAGAACAATATATAGGTTACACGTTGGAGTGTTACATTGAATTAACACTTAAAGGGTATATAACACTAATAATACACTAATAAGAGTATATATGTTACACTAAATAACGTTGAAACATTACAAAAAACAGTATTAAAAGGCAAAAGTCAACAATATTAAGTGTAACTGTCAACACTCGTAGGGTACTTTTCTAGCACAATCCAGTGTAAAATTAACACATTCAATACTATTATTAATGCTATTTTGACCCTAAATTGAACGGGACCTTATATGCTCAGACATTTTGTTAAATTAAAATCTTTAAGAGTTAATCCAACACTGTCAAGTGTACATTTTATAAGTATGTATGTGTGCTTGAGTGTTTTGTTATATTATATAGTTAACATTTAATTATATTTGTATAGCTTTATAATTAAACTCGCATGAGTTGCTAGTGTTCGTGCTTCAGCGCCACCTGCAGGCAGCTCCCCGGACATGCGCAGTCGGGCAGTTGGAGCAGAGACGGAATCACGGAGGAGAGGAGGAAGGAGATGGGACCGCGGCTCACCCGAACACAGACACCGCGGAAAACCGACGACGAGCCCGCTACGGACAACCAGATGACACTACGGGGAGCGTGAAGGACTTTATTTTCCTAGTACGTGGCGGGCTGGTAGAGTTCAGGTCTTCAGCAGGGTGAGGGGGAGGCGGGCGGCGGCCGTTAGCGTTTAGCTAAACTTACTGACAGACATGGAAGAGTTCGGCTCGACGCTGGAGAAGAACGTGGCCGACCTGACCGTGATGGACGTGTATGACATCGCGGCGGTTGTGGGTCAGGAGTTCGAGCGCATCATCGACCAGTACGGCTGCGAGGCTCTGTCGCGCCTCATGCCCAAAGTGGTCCGGGTCCTGGAGATCCTGGAGGTGCTTGTGAGCCGCAACAGCATCAGCCCGGAGACCGAGGAGTTGCGGCTAGAGCTCGATAAGCTGCGGCTGGAGCGGATGGACCGCATGGAGAAGGAGAGGAAGCACAAGAAGGTAAACCAGGCACTACAATGAGGTCAATAATATTGGGCATTTGTTTTCTTTTTTGTAGAAATGCAAGCCGAGGTGATATATTTACATGCAGTTAGCTTCATGGGCTGAAATAAAGTATTTATGTAATTCGTTTGTATTGGTAAAATTGTTTGTCCGCACTATTGTAATTCCCTACGTTTTTAAATGTATTGTCTTGGTCTGATGGGTCAAAAAGTGTAATTAGTCCAATGTTTAGTACAAATGTTAACATATTAGTAAATATTAAAAGCTACTTATTTTACGTTAAAGTGAGTCAACTTTTAGTTATATCGTCTGTTTTGTTTTTTCTTTTTTTCGTCTTTTTTGATGCTCACACCTCTAACTTTAATTGTAGGCTTTTATTGTAATAGACCAAAATGGTCTCAAACGGGGCAAAAATTATACACTTCAATGACACATACTGAGAAGCTAAACCATGGTGTATCCCTCAGTTACTTGATTTCCTTTTCCATGCTTTCAGACCTACATTAAAATAGGGCCCTCATGTAATTAAAGTGGGCTAAACTGGAGAATGGGTTTGGTCTGCTCTGCCTATCTGGATTTGGACAGCTTTGTCACGGCAGTCTTCTCTAGCTTTTTGTCTTTAAGCAAACTTGTTATGGCTCTGGGGAGCTGCTGTGTTTTATGGGGATGAAACAGAGGCCGGAACAGAGCCAAGCAGTGTGGAGTTCCTGTTCAGGGCAGGAAGTGGGTCACTCCAAACTGGGTCTGTGGGAATATGACACTTCATCACGTAGCTGTCCTCTGGGACGATGCTCCACAGCTACAGATTTAGAGAACCGGTATAGCTTTCATCATCAGCAGCTGCTCGGTGGCCTGTCCGAGGTCTTGGATAGATATTTATGTCATAATATTAGAGACAACAGAGCCCATATAGAGGACACCCGAAGTGATATAAGAAGTCAGTCCCATGTTTGTACTGTTGTATATCCAAGATGAGAGGCGATTGTTTTGTACAGAATTACAGCAGTTGTAACACCATGTGAGGGTTTATTAAACCTGTAGTGAAGGTTACAGTAACTTGTGACTTTTATGGGGGGGGGGGGTTTCTCAGAAAGTGAGAGGCCTGCATGATCTCTGCTAAAACATTAGTCAGTGAGTAACCTACTAGGACTGTGACAATTTTATTATACAGGGAGTCTTCGGGTTACAACACTCTTGATATATTTCAAGTTTACAACGCTCACTCCCTCTCCCACTCGTATTACACTGTTTGTTTCCTACTTGCGGAGTACATGGGTGAACTAGACTGGTTGCGCCCTGTCGAAGATTTGGATTCATGACGTAACATGAGGACCCCGGTAATTGATTACTCAATTGTTAAATAATCAGTTATAATGTATGTCAGTGTTTCTGCTGGTAACATTTATCCATGCTGGCAGACAACACCAGCATCTTTGCTGCCATGACAATAAAAATACAGTTAGCAAGTGGAACAACCCCCGAACTTCCCCCTCAAGCACACCCACCCGCCTTGAATACAATCAAAACCATCCCCCAGCACCCTAGCGCTGCTTATAATTTGCAAACAAAACATTGACAATGGCAGTACTTTCAACAGATGTTTTTGTGGATAATGTTTCATAATAAGTTTGAAATAATGGAAAGAAACAAGCCTCCAATATTATTTTGATGCATTATCAAAAAACTAAAATGTGCTTTAAAATATAACAATGGATCATTTAATTGAAATGGCAACTCAAATTGCAATTTTTAAACATTAATATCCCAAAATTGACAAAAAAGTGACCAAATTAACTTAAATTAATTTTGAAATAAATAAAAATAAAAAAGGTAAAATTTCGTTTGATTTCTCTACAAAGATGCATTAAAGTGTGTCCACTCGCATTTGTTTGTTGCTTTAAGACAACCACATGAATTAAAGTCATTTGTCATGCCAATCACCAATTCATTACCAATTCATCAAGAAGGAAGAGTTTAATAAATCAGCTGTTATCAAAATTAGTTTATTGTTTGTGTGTGTGTGTGTGTGTATATATGTGATCACAGGAACTGGAGCTGGTGGAGGATGTGTGGCGAGGAGAAGCCCAGGACTTGTTGTCCCAGATTGCCCAGCTGCAGGAGGAGAACAAAACACTCCTCAACAACCTGTCTATCAAAGACTGCGCAATGACAGAGGAGGACATTCAGAGGCAGGAAGGTAATTCATGACATGACCTTCTAATGGGGCTTCAACTAGGCCAGCTGCATCTGTGTTAACCCTTTCAACTCCAGAGACCTGTTGGTGGGTGCAAGTTATCTTTTCTGACTCCTGTAACTGCATATCTAACATGGTTTTCATATAACTGATTATTCATAATATTCCTGGAGAGTAATCTTTTATAGTGAGATAAGAAACACAGACTGATCTGACACTCTTTCAGTTTCAGTGTTAGTTTTTAAGAACTTCTAACAATATTTTTACTAATTTCCAATTAAAAATATTGTTCTTTAAAGCATAATTTCAAAGGAAATTATAATATATCAAAATAAGACATACACTGACATAGAATGGTTGTCATCAAAGAAATGCTGATTCAAAAAGAAATGGCAGCAGTCTTATCACGTTGTTTACCTAACACCGCCAATTCCTTTATTGTGCGTTAATGCAGGTTTTTAAAAACTAATTTTATTTTTGTATAAAAAATAAAAGACAAAATGTGGGTTTTATATATGTGATTTGATTAATGTTTATGGTGAGATTTACATGGAATATATGAACTGTAGCTGTGTAACTGTGTTAAAGGGAACACTGCTGTCAAAATGCTTCATCATCATATTTGCAAATGAAATGTAATTACTTGTTTGTTCATATAGCAATACATGTAATAAAAGTGCACAATACAATACTTTTAAATTAAAATTGTGTCTAACAGTGCAATTAATCGCAGAAAACCATGTGATTAAACTGGGTTAATATTTTGCCCATAACATTTACATATACATAAAAACTGAATCTGTATTAAAAAATTTACTAGTGCGTATGGGGTTAAAGTAGGACTCCGTTGATCAGTTCAGCGATGACAGGATGTCCTGAATAACCTGTAAAAAGCTCTTATAATTCACCCGTGCTTTTTTCACACACTCCCAGCTATCCACTTGACAGGACAATGTTCATACATGTGCTGACGTCCTCTTTCTCTCAGCTGTTTAGAGACGGACAAAAAACATTTAACCGGACCGCACAAAGGAGCCCTTCTACACAACTGAAGGGCAGCCAGGAAGCATTGCACACTAGCATAGGGGTGCACAGAGAACGCTCAGTTCTGGTCATACCCCCACGTGCCCTGGGTTCACGGCTGCCGGAACAGGCCCCTCACAGTGTTCCCTCAACCTGCGTGATTAAATCTCCATTACCCTCTTTCACTGTTTATACAAGCTGGGCACGATCTGACTAGCCAGCTGACCTAAAGGCATGTTTTTTTTTTTCTAGCAGCCTGAAGTTGTGTACATCAGTGGTCAAACTACAAGGGGAAAGCAACACTAACGGGCATCTTTAGCAAGGAAGGTGCAGTTTATTGATGTTCTGCAGCCAGTGGTGCTGGTGGCCATGTTGAATAAGAATGTCCATGCTAATGAATACCCATGCATTTTTGATGAGGAATTCTGTTCCTGCAGGTCAAAAAATATTTTGTATTTATGAGACCAAGTTCTGCACATATTTGTTTTTTTTTCTATTCTCCAGACCTGCCCGTGATCAACTTTACTGAGCTTGGAAGTTTTGTTTTATTGTAGACATGTAGTCCACAAGTCACATGCTCTCTGGTCCTGGTACATACATGATATAAGTGTCTGTTATCAGTAAAGAGTGTAGTATTAGAGCACTGCAAATGGTGATTTCTCATAAAATCTCTTGGGAAAATTTGGAAGTGAACATGTGAGGTATTATTTTTATTTATTTTTTTGCTTCCATACACCTAAGTGAAGGTTTATGAACCAGTATAGTAAAGTTTGTGCCAGTGGAATTAGAATGCCAGTGTGTGAGATCCACAGACACTATTTTAGGAAGCCCAGCAGTGGCCCTTAAAGAGAAACTGTTTTGCTTTGAGCGTCAGTCATTCCTCAGAGCACAGCACATTCCTGCCCAGAGCCGAGGAGGAAAGAAAACAAAGCAAAGCAAAATGCAGTGAAATTGCAAATGGTTCCGTGTAACATGAATTTATTGCCATTTTCGGCCCGAAATTTTCAGTGGCCGAATATTCAGTGCATCCCTAATATGTAAATATGTGTGTATGTTTTTTTGTCTCTGGGTTGTCAGGTATGTCAGAGAGGGAGAGGCAAGTGATGAAGAAGCTAAAGGAAGTAGTGGATAAACAGAGGGATGAGATTCGTGCCAAGGATCGAGAACTGACCCTTAAGAATGAGGACATTGAAGCAGTAAGTTGTTTTCACACCAGATCTCTAACATTAAAGTCTAATGTCTGTTTGACATATCTGTAGAGTGTAATAAATCTCTTCACTTGGTAAAAGAGCACTTAGCTGGTCCCGATCGCTGACTGGTTACTTCTGAAATCTGGAGAGCCTCCTGTTCACGGGACGGAGTGGCGCTCTGCTCAACACCAACACACATCTGTTGATCAGAACATTTGTAGTGAAACACCACTCTCTTAAAATCTACAGGACACCCAAGATACTTATTCCTCCAAAAACTGCTTAAAAATCTTCCTCTTCTTGTCTTTTATTATAAAGGTGTTTTAGTAATCATGGTCATTGTATCATTCAGCTACAGCAACAGCAGAACCGGTTGATGAAGATAAACCATGACCTGAGGCACAAGTTCTCAGTGGTGGAAGCCCAAGGCAAGGCTCTAATTGAACAGAAAGTGGAGCTGGAGGCGTATGCCCAGGCACGGCAGCAGGAGCTGGGGAGTCTGCGGCAGGAGGTGGTCCGGCTTAGGGAGCGGCTACACGGTGAAAAGAGCAGTACAGTGCCAGAAGAGCCCCCCGCACCACCATCGCCTGCACAGGTAAGGCCAGAAGTAATCCAATGCCTGTCCTTGACAGCTAAATAGTCCTAATACCATTAAATATTATTTGGAAAGCTGTTTAGAATAATATTTATTTATTTGTTTACGTCCTGTTGAATCAATTGGTTCTTGGAAGACAGTATATCATCAGGATACAAAAGAAAAGCATTTTTTTACCGTTCCAAACAAGCTTTATCTCTGAGACAAATGTGATCTCTGGTGACCTTGAAGGAAAAATGGCTCCTGGATTAGCAGATTGGGTTCATAACCATGTTGGGATTCTACTATAATGGGACAGGTTCATTTCTATAGATAATGTTTATTATAACATGATCTACATTATATTTTGGGAAGTAATACATGATCTATGTTTATTATTTATTTCTCCAAATGTAAGTGGGTCAGTTATATGTAAGGCTTAGCTAAACACTCATGTTGAGTGTATTCATATATTAAAATCATCCTCCGAATGGGGTTATCTCATGTGACAGGACTGTTCGCATGTAGGTGACTGCAGTGAATCAGAGTATTTTGGTCAGTGTGTCATAGAATGCATGAGGGTGAGACCGGTAGATAAATATAACTTGGGCAGCAGGACAGGAAAGCAGGGGCTAGACGTAGGGGTAATTTAAAGTGACAGTTCACAGCATTGGCATAGCTTATAATGAATAAAAGCTACTATTGCCTTCTGCGTTGTGGAAAGTTGCTGCAGGCAACAATATTGCTTTTGATGAGTGTCTTTAACAAGTTAAAATCTTTTTGAATATACAATTCCATAATCCACACATGGAGAAGTTCAGGAAACGGACTAGGCTTGAAAGTTTTTGGGCACTCATAACAGTGGCAAAATTGCATCTATAAGTTAATATCCCTGCTGCACACACACTTGACTTGAATGTATTGAAAAATGTACTGAAAATTTCAGTTTAAAACCATGCAAATTTGAACCGTGAGCTTTTAAAAACACAGTTAGAGGTTGTCTCATTATTCTTGTCCTTGCCTTGGCTCAGAGTTTACTCGCTGAGCTTGTCTCACCAATGGAGCATCCCCCCTCCCTTACTCCTATCTGCCGGGCCTTTACAGAGGAATATGTGGATGAGGAATATGATGACCATGAGGAGGAAGAGGCTGTGATACTTTGGGTAACATTAGCTTGTCAGGGCTGCACGGTTTGAAACTAATCCTGCATCTTTTATCAGTGTAGCACTTCCTGCTCCATTGATGGTGTGGTGTGTTTGGTGTGTGTGAGGAAGGCAGCTTAAGCTGTCTGGGGTGGTTAACATTGGAATAGAATGGTTTTCTTTCCAGTAGGTATCTTTCTAAATGCACTAAGATGCCAGTTTTGGACCAGGATCGTCAGATTCCCAACTGTGTTTTGCTCTGTTGACCCAACACATTCAATATGGTTGCCAAATCTTGGTGCCAGTTGGAGCAGCTGGAATGCCAGTAGATGTTTACATTGGCAAACTAATTGAGTGCCTAATAGCTATGGCTGTCCTGTTAACAACGTTCTCAACATTGACAGCATGACAGATGTGTTTTGATATCAGTATTTATTGTAGAATATACTATAATAATAATCTCCCACTGTGTCGGGCACAGTTATCGGCACCACTACAAAGGGTGCAAAAAAGATTTTTATATATTTTTTTTTAACAAGTGCTCAAGATCTTATCCATGACTTCCTGTTTCACTGGGGAATAAATATACTGCGACACAAGAAAATATCGTAGTCATTCATCAGCAGGAGGGAACAACAGTGCGTGAAACCGTCTATCATCAAAATAGCTAATGCCTTAAATTCGCCCATATCACCTGTAAAGACAATAAGTTATAATAATTAAGAAATTTAAAGTGAAACTGTCTGGAGGTGTTTATTTTGTCCCAATATTGGTGAGGAATAGAATTAAAGAAACAAAGATGTAGGATCAGAAGGTGATTAGCTTTGCAGAAGATTGGCAGCATTTTGGGATCTTCAGGACTTCAAGGAGACGGCACCATGGCAACAGAATATTTATGAGAAGTGGCAGAAGAAAGACATTTTTCATCTAGTCACAAACGGAAGCACCTGCTGTACTCAGTAGTAAGATGTTATTAACCTAAATGGTTCTTAAGGGAAGAAAAACAGGTCCACGCTTGGTTTAGATGCAGTTATGGTTTTAGCCCAGCTCAAATCCACAGATGATTTTGATTTAACCGTTATATTCTCCTGAACGGGGCGACATGGTGGCGCAGAGGTTAACGCTGTTGCTTCACAGCAAGAAGGTCCTGGGTTCGACTCCCGGGTCGGGAGCTGGGTCTTTCTGTGTGGAGTTTGCATGTTCAAAAACATGCATGATTGGGGATAGGTTGATTAAGCACACTAAATTGCCCCTTGGTGTGATTGTGAGTGTGAATGTGTGTGAGTGTGTGGTCTTGCGATGTGCTGGCGACTGTCCAGGGTGTACCCCGCCTTCGCCCGTAGTAACTGGGATAGGCTTCAAGTGCGGGATAAAGGGGTAGAAAATGGATGGATGGATGGATTCTCCTGAACTAAGTTCCACTGAAATCCTATGGGTTGACCTGAATGAGTCCACTAAAGAGAAGTTTTTTCACAAATTTCTGTTGTAACATTGACCAAATGAACCACAGACATTATAATCATTTTACCTTCATAAAAATGAATGGATATACATAATTAGTTCAGTGATAAATGGTGAATTCATTTTAGGACTGCCCCTACAAAAATACAGCATGTTTGTGTTATAAATATATGGTTTGCCATGCAGGAAATATTTTGACCTGTATGTTACCTCCCACTTGTTCATAAAAAAATGGTTTTATGAGTCACTCAAGGAGGCATGGATCATTTTAACCCCCATTTTAAATCCCTTAAATTAACAGTATAATTATTATTGGAATTAAGTGAAGATTCGTACAGTCTACTGGAAACGTCACATCAGGTGTGAGGTATAGATATTAGTTTATTGTCCTAAATCAACTGTCCTTGAGCCCATAAGCACGTTCTTCTCGTTCATCAGGAGGCATTATGTGATGAAGAGGCGGGTCTGGATACCAGAGATCCAAATCGCCCACGCTTCACCCTGCAAGAGCTGCGAGATGTTCTGCACGAGAGGAACGAGTTGAAGGCCAAGGTTTTCATGCTGCAAGAAGAAATTGCATATTACAAAAGGTAAGTAATTGTAATAACACTTTTAAGTTGTCCCTTTGCGTAAAATTTTGTATCAAAAATACCTTTGGAGGCCTGAATGTACAGAAACATATACATATGTCTATAAGATGTGATCTTATTTAGATCAATTAATGGCATAGTTCCATTGAAACATGCTGCACATCGAGATGTGCGACCGTGCCATTCTGCCCAGTTCCACAGTCTTGGGATTGAGTACCGCGCTCATAAAACTGTGCTATCTTAGGATGTCCGTGATAAGCTTTCTGGGAACATTTTTCTACCGAGTAGCATGAGACAATAGACTCTGCTGTTGATTTGTGCTACAGTAGCGTTTTCAACAAGGCAGCGTGAATAGTCAGAATATCCTGCTTCAGGGCAGCAGTGGAGCCCGTTAGTGTAGCATGAATCAACAGCTTTTTTCAACAAGGCAGCATTAATTAATCTGAACAGCCGTGCTCAACCTAAGATAGATAGATAGATAGACACACAGGCAGACTGACAGACAGACAGACAGACAGGCAGACAGACTTACATACACATCCATTTCTCGTTTCTCTTCATTTCCAAATAAAAACGTGGTGCTTTAAAGCAAAGTTTTATACATCAAAAAAAGGGAAATGATGCAGTGTTAACAGAACTTGAATAATTTGAATCTCCTGTTCACACTTTGCTGTAAGTAGTGTTTTATCATCCAACTGGTCACATTTCAAGAGAAGAGTATTTATTACAGCAGTGCTTTGTATATATTTTTAACCCATTAAACAAGATTTTATTCACCTAATTGGTACTGGTTAAAAGACACCAAAACTTTCTTGGCTGAACAACTACAGTTTGAAACCTGATTTTTGTTTTAAATAATTGTTAAAATTTGTTTTTTTTTCCTAGTGAAGAGCAGGAAGATGAAGCCACCCTGCCCACTCCAGAACCGTCGCCCATGCTGAGACCCCGCTCCAGGTCCAGTCAGCCGGAGTCAGGCATAAAGCGCTTGTGCGTACTGAAGACTTCTGTCCTTTCAGGCACTCCTCTCACCACCCACACACATACACATGTACACCTACACTCTGAAGTGCTGCAGAAAGCCCAGTCTTGTTGAGATGGGCATGATCTCATGATGAAAATTCTGGCAACAACCTGTTAAAATGTTGATGCTGGATTTGGGCACTGACAAGGCTCTGATTTATCTGGTTCTGTAGAAAAACAAACCAGCTAGTTTTTTTTTAATCTGGTGTGGTGAAATTACAGTCTGGTTTAGAATAAGCATGAATCAGAAATCAGCATTTCTCAGCTGAACAGACAGATTAAAACAAAGCCAACTAAAACAAACAAACAAAAACAACCCTAAAAGCACAAGGCCTACGTCACAAAACCTCCATAAGATATAATCAGGAAAATAAGAGTTACAATACTGTATACAAGCAATATATGAGTGCAATGAATCATGGTCTTCACAAGTCTAGACAATTAATGATGTTGGATTACCTATTGAGGCCGTCCCCTAAGTCCCCTAAGTGTTTTATTCCCTGTAATCTCCATAGTTTGCCTTTGATCCACTAAAACAAAATGCATTGCCTGGTCAACAGCAGTTTCTCTTTAAGTTCAGTATTGGGGCCAAGGCTCTCCATAGACAAAACCAGCAAGATTTATCCAGGTTGCATGTCAGCGTCTCTCTCAAACATCAGCTGGAATTTAGAGGGTGAAAATGATGGATTTAAAAGGTTGACTTAACCTGAACTTGTAAGAAGTCATAGATTTAATCTCAATGCATGCAATGAGCTCTCTGCACATGTGACCCTCATCTACCTGCTTGATTGGAGTCTTGTGGGACTTTTCCTTGTCTTATTGTCCATCAGGACATAACATTTCCTGCTTTAATCAGTAGAGGACCCAGGGTATTTTGGCCATTTTTTGCACTAACTGTGTTCGAAATTGATGTTTAGTCTGGTATATCGATGCACTGGGATGCCAACATACCTCTCATCTCCTATAAACACAAACAATACTCGACTATTTGACAGGAGTCCTCCCCTATTTTCTTTACCTGTGGAGGAATACTTCCAGGGTCACAGATCATGTGGGTCTTTTGTATCTAAGACAGAGAGTAAAAACTAAACATAGGCTTTTGCCCCTTTCAAAACCCTTACCAACTGTGTAATGGGTATTAGAATAAAGATTTTACTTCTAAATGAGACAGGAAAACCAAAAGAAGGTCACTGTGACATCTGAAACCTTGACCCTTACACACCGGATTTCTATAAGGAAATGAGGAGGTTATGTTCATGTGCTTTGAGTAAGGCAGGGAGTTTCCTTCATGTTTAAATTCAAACTTAATGATGAAATTAGGTAGTGCTTGAGGAAATGAATAAGTTTGAAATGAATAAGGTTTACTTGGTGAGTGGGAGGGGGTTATTGCCAATAATGTGGCTTTTTTTGTGACAGTGGCAACCTGGCGACATTCTTGTGCCGATACAGATATGACGTTAGTTAAGAACATTCACTCAGTTTGTTCCCGCCTATATTTGGCAGATGCTGTGATCCAATCACACTTGTCTCCAAAGAAACTAATTCACAAAGTTAATAAGCTTTAATATGTGAGTTATCCCCACATACTGGGTTTGTTGAACAAGACTGATGAATAAGGAACTGAACCGAAGCAGAAAGTTAGAGGCTTATTTCTCTCAACACAGTCCAGAAGGTGTGTTTGAGCGGCCTGTCACCAAAATGAATTGAATCATAGTCATTAGTCCTGGTCATGCAGCACACAGGTGGGGTAGGTAGGGAAGTCTTTAGTAGGGTGAAGGTTTTTTTTGGTTTGTTTCTGTGTTCCCTATTTGCTCAACTCTCCATGTCTGTGCCTCTCTGTAACAGGATCTTCACAGCCATTATGCCGATGGTGGCGGCTGGGTTGATTCCGGATGACCCCACTTTACAGCCAATCAGACGACTTGTTTCCCTTGTACGACCTTTTTATTTCGGTGGTTGGCATTTGTGTTTCCTTTAACACCCTTACTTATTCTAGTCCTGCATGTATTGGCGCTGCATGACCCCGAACCCCAACCCTACTTCAAACCCAACCCCACCTCACATCTTGTGAAAGCCGCTCATAATCCAGACAGTATTCTGATTGGCTGATTGTGGGGCTATCTCAGACATGTTAGCAGAAACGTAATTAGAATCAGCCAGTCAGAATAAAGCACCTTGTCCCTCTCCTCTCAGATATATTCGCACACTAACACACATAACAAATGGTTTTACATGCTGTCCCACTGTTTCACTACGTGTTTTAAAACCCTAACCACAAAATTAGGCAAACTAGAATCTTGTGTGTGTCCTGATGTGATTGTCCTGGAGATGGATGACTGAAATATTTGGTTAATGTTCCTGCCTGAGCTAAGGAGTGCCAGATGAGCTCACTGGTGCAAATTAATAACAAAAAATACCTTACAAAGTCAGGATTCTGATCTTTTTATCTCTGTATTTCAGGGGTGTCAAACTCCGGTCCTGGGGGGCCGGTGCCCAGCACAGTTTAAAGAGATAGTTCACCCCAAAATGAAAAATTGATGTTTATTTGCTTACCCCCAGGGCATCCAAGTGGAAGGTGACTTTGGTTCCTCGGCAGAACACAAACGCAGATTATTAGCTTTAGCCGTAGCAGTCTGGTAGTCATTTAATGGAAGTGGATGGG
>JBBKCR010000034.1:10677086-10693573 GCA_037577295.1 Ladigesia roloffi | reverse complement strand
ACAGATACAGATAATTCATCTGGTAAACAGATACAGATACAGATACAGATAATGCTGTACTCGCTCATCCCTAGTAGCCACCATTATTTTCTAGCACTGCCTTAACTCTCTTGGGAATGGAGTTCACTAGAGCTTCACAGGTTGTCACGGGAATCCTGTTCCACTCCTCCTTGATCACGTCACGAAGCTGGTGGATGTTAAGACACCTTGCGCTTCTCCACCTTCCGTTTGAGGATGCCCCACAGATGCTCAATAGGGTTTAGGTCTGGAGACGAGCTTGGCCAGTCCAGCACCTTTACCCTCAGTTTCTTCAGCAAGGCAGTGTTTGTCTTGGAAATGTGTTTGGGGTCATTATCATGTTGGAATCCTGCTCTACGGCCCAGTTTCCGAAGGCAGGGGATCATGCTCTTCAGTATGGCACAGTACATGTTGGCATTCATGGTTCCCTCAATGAACTGTAGTTCCCCAGTGTCTGCAGCACTTATGCAGGCCCAAACCATGACACTCCCACCACCATGCTTGACTGTAGGCAAGACACTTCTGTCTTTGTAGTCCTCACCTGGTCGCCGCCACACACACTTGACACCATCTGAACCAAATAAGTTTATCTTGATCTCATCAGACCACATTATGTGGTTCCAGTATTCCATGTCCTTAGTCTGCTTGTCTTCAGCAAACTGTTTGCTGGCTTTCTTGTGCACCATCTTTAGAAGAGGCTTTCTTCTGGGACGACAGCCATGCAAACCAATTTGATGTAGTGTGCGGCATATGGTTTGAGCACTGACCGGCTGGCTGCCCATCACTTCAACCTCTGCAGCAATGCTGGCAGCACTCCTACATCTAATTTCAAAAGCAAACCTCTGGACATGACGCTGAGCACGTCCACTGAACTTCTTTGGTCTATCATGGCGGGGCCTAATCTGATTGGAACCTGTCCTTTTAAACCGCTGTATGGTCTTAGCCACCGTGTTGCAGCTCAGTTTCAGGGTGTTAGCCATCTTCTTATAGCCTAGGCCATCTTTGTGTAAAGCAGTAATTATTTCTTTCTGATCCTCAGAGAATTCTTTGCATGAGGTGCCATGTTCAACATCTAGTGACTAGTATGAGAGTGTGAGAGCGAGAACACCAAATTTAACACTCCTGCTCCCCAAGGACACCTGAGACCTTGTAACACTAACGAGTGACATGACTACGGGAAGGGAAAAGGGCTAATTGGGCACAATTTGGGCATTGTTATTTAAGGGTGTACTCACTTTAGTTGCCAGCAGTTCAGACATTAATGGCTGTATATTGAGTTATTTTGAGGGGACATCAACTTTACACTATTATACAAGCTGTACACTGATTCTATTTTTTATATTGTATCAGAGTTTCATATCTTTAGCGTTGTCCCTTGAAACTATACAATAAAATATTTACAAAAAATGTGAGGGGTGTACTCACTCTTGAGATACTTTGTGTAATTGGTAGCTTCTGTAACAGTTTTATATTTTAAATGGTCACGTTAAATAATTGCTTTGACTTTGCAGCAACATGAGACATTCCTTCCAAATGGAGACAGAGCAGCCTACTTGATTGGTGATGGTGCTGGTGTTGGAAAAGGAAGAACCATTGCTGGCACTATATATGAGAATTACCTCCTTGGCAGGAAAAGATCTCTCTGGTAGAGTGACATTTTTACATTTTATTTTTCTTTGAAATATGTTTGTGTTTTATTGGCTTCTCAACTGTTGATTCTATCTCCAGGTTTAGTGTCTCAAATGATTTAAAATATGATGCAGAGAGAGACTTGAGAGACATTGGTGCAAAGAACATACAGGTCCATTCATTGAACAAGGTAATGACGGTGTGTGCATGTCACCTTTTGCTTTGATTTGTGTTTGATGTTAGACTAATTTTTTTTGGTCCCTTCTTTAGTTCAAATATGGAAAAATTTCATCCAAACACAATGGAAGTGTGAAAAAAGGTGTGATTTTTGCCACATACTCATCCCTGATTGGAGAAAGCCAGTCTGGTGGAAAATATAAGACAAGATTCAAGCAGCTGCTTCACTGGTGTGGGGATGACTTTGATGGTGTGGTATCCTTTATGTTTTTAGATGTTTTTCCATTGTTAAGAGACAGCTTTGTTCATAATACCAAAGCAGAGACTAAGAGATAACATGCTGAAAATATTTCATAGGCTGTACCAAGTTTGTTTCCTTTAACCAAGCCAACCAGATAGTCTTTGATGAATGTCACAAAGCAAAAAACGTTTGTCCTATTGGGTCATCAAAACCAACAAAGACTGGACTAGCGGTTCTCGAACTCCAGAACAAACTGCCAAAAGCACGGGTTGTATATGCCAGTGCTACAGGTGTGTGAGCAAAAATGGGTTGTTTCTTTCAACGCAAGATTTTTGTTTTCATCTTTTTTGGGTTTCTCATTTTATTTATTAATTCTGTAGGAGCATCTGAGCCTAGGAACATGGCGTACATGAATCGCCTTGGCATTTGGGGAGATGGAACTCCTTTTAAAGAGTTTACCAATTTCATTCAGGCTGTTGAAAGAAGGTTGGCTGAGTTTTATTTAACCTCCTTTTTTTCCAAAAGCAAATTTTTTCGTGGGGACTGTTCTAAATTTATGCCGATTATTTGAGCCCTCTCCCTTTTTGCTGATTTATTGTAGGGGTGTTGGTGCCATGGAAATTGTTGCCATGGATATGAAACTGAGAGGCATGTATATTGCTCGCCAGTTGAGCTTTCAAGGTGTGACATTTAAGATTGATGAAGTTCCTTTGACCCAAAACTACATCAAGATGTATAACAAGTCTGTTCGTCTGGTATGTATTTGTGTATACCTGACCGTGTCTTCACGAACACTTTCCATAAAGCAGTCAGACGTTTACGCATATTTCTTGTGTGATTCACTTTTTTCCCCCAAACTTATAGTGGGTGAGTGCTAGAGAGAAGTTTCAGCAAGCGGCCAACCTGATGGATGCTGAACAGCGGATGAAAAAATCAATGTGGGGACAGTTCTGGTCTGCGCACCAAAGGTTCTTCAAGTACCTATGCATCGCTTCCAAAGTCCGGAGAGTGGTGCAGCTTGCCAGAGAGGAGGTCAAGAACGGAAAGGTCAGATTAAATGTTTTATCCATTTTTTTTTTTTTTACCTGATTGAGCCGTAGCTATTGTAGAACATACCAAACATGTTGCCTATGTATTTATTTATTTTTAAAATATAGTGTGTGGTCATTGGACTTCAATCAACGGGTGAGGCACGAACACTTGAAGCACTGGAGGAAGGCGGTGGGGAGCTGAATGACTTTGTTTCCACTGCAAAGTAAGGACCGTGTTTCTTCTCCTAAAGTCTTAATCCTCTTCCAGTCTTAACCTTTCACATTCTCTGGTCATTTAATTTTTGGGAAAATTCTAGATATAATGAATTTTCTGGTTGCTTGATTTGAAAGTGATCAATTGCATTCCTACATCTTGCATTTTCCTAAAGATTTGGTTACAGGAACAATTAACTATCAACAAAAATTTTTTTTAATGAAATTATTTGGTAGCTGACACTTTCATAATTATTTTTGCAGATTACTTGGGAAACAATTAGTTGTTAATATGGGCGTCAATATTTGTCAATAATATTTTAGCATCATATGTACAGTTAAGCATCCACCACTACAAGGTTTTGTGTTGCCCTATGGGCTACACTGTATACAAAAATAGCTTTGGCCGTATACTGAATCACCCTGCATAGTACATCTATTGTACTGGAAAAATGGAGCACATGCCGGATACTAAATTCTTCTTTTGGAAACTATCAGTGCGTTTCCATCAGTGTGTATTATGCTATTTTAGGAAACCTCAGACTTAATAGTTGTTTATGCATACAATTTATCGAAGTCACAGGTCTATTTTGTATTTCAAGATTGTATAGTGTAAATTGTATACTGCACTGTTGGTATAGGTTTTTTTTGTTCTATTTTATAAATGTTGCCATTCTTACCTTTTGTACTATCCCCTTTTTACTGTGACAGTGCAAATTTTCCACTTGTCATGCGAATAAATCTTATTTTTGTCTTAGAAATGGTGACGTGGTCTTTCAGAATCTCTAGAATCGCAATTTCAGTGTTTATGGTAGTACGTTTGAATGAGGCTTGTATTTTGTTCTTAAGGGGAGTCTTGCAGTCACTGGTGGAGAAGCACTTCCCTGCTCCAGATAGGCAGAAGCTATTCAGCTTGCTGGGTATTGACTTGTCTGCAAAGAAAACGCCATCACCTGCAGAAACAACAGCACAGCAGAAGGGCACGAAGCGCAAAGGTACCTCTGACAAACATGCATATGTACAATCATGCTTAAAATGGATCAAATAGGGTGTATTTTAAAACCTTAAATAAAAATTAACTTTTAACTTTCTGTGTGGTGATCACCTCCGACACCGTAAATGTATTTACAGGTACAGAGGTTAAAAAGGGAGCGAAGAAGGTGCGTAAATCAGGAGGGCTTTCAGGCAGCAGCTCTGATGAGAGCCGTTCTGAAGACTCTGAGGATGCTGAAAGTGATGACAGCTTTAATTCAGTCAGCTCAGGGGATGATGATGAAGATGACTTCAACCCCTTCAAGGACGATTCCAGTGAAGATGAAGAAGATGGTTAGAATTTGGGCATAGTTCTCCTGTTAAAAATACCACTCTGTTGTCTGAGCTTTGTGCAGAAAAGTCATTTTGGTGCTGTTTATTTCAGACCCATGGCTAATTCGCAAAGATACTAAAAAGAGCAAAGAAAAGAACAAGAAGAAAAAGAAAAAGAGCATAGACCCAGATTCCATTCAAAGTGCCTTGTTAGCCTCTGGACTTGGTTCAACCAGGCCTGCTTTCACAACACCTGTTTTAAAATCGACATCCAACAGCACAGTGTCTGCTGGTAGGTGGTCAGAATTGTTGTTTATTTTGTGTATTAAAAGTTGTTTTGCTGGAAAGGCCTTTCTTTTGTGTTTTTTTTATATAAAAATGCGCCATCTTTGAATTATATTTGCTTTCTGCTTACAGCTAAAAGTGAACCAGAGGAGAATAGTTGTGTTACCAGCCACGATGCAGTGGAAGATGCTCAGCAGATGAAGAGAGAACTCCTGGAGCAACTGGAGAAGCTGGCTGAGGATTTGCCTCCCAACACGCTAGACGAGCTTATTGATGAATTAGGAGGGCCTGAAAACGTAGCAGAGGTATAAGTCCTCGGTGTTTGACCTCTTTGTCGGATATAATCCACCTAACTATTCGCACAAGTTATTAAGCATTTGGTGATATCTCCTGTATTCCTCCTGTTGATTAACTAATTTGTGCATCTCATGATTTTAGATGACTGGACGGAAAGGTAGAGTAGTCAGCAACGACGATGGAAGTATTTCTTATGAATCAAGATCAGAACTGGATGTTCCTGTTGAAATCCTAAACCTCACAGAGAAGCAGAGATTCATGGATGGAGAAAAGGTGGCCTTTATTTTTTTACATTTTTCCCCGCCTTGTGTGAAATTCTGAATTTATCTAAAAAGGGGTTGTCCTCTTTTGTAGAACATTGCTATAATCTCTGAGGCAGCCAGCTCTGGTATTTCACTACAAGCAGACCGTAGAGTAAAAAATCAGAGGAGGAGGGTGCACATGACTTTAGAGCTGCCATGGAGTGCAGACAGGGCTATTCAACAATTTGGTATGTGCTTTGGAATCTGGATGCCTGTTGAGAATTTGAGTTAATAAATGTTAAATATCTGTATACATGCTTGCGTCTTAGCATACCGTAAATAATGAAGCATTTTCCTTTTTTTAAACAAAACTCATTTTTTACATTTCCCACCATGTATGCTCAAAGGCAGAACACACAGATCGAACCAGGTCACTGCACCCGAATATGTGTTCCTCATCTCTGAGCTTGCTGGAGAACAAAGATTTGCCTCTATTGTTGCCAAAAGATTAGAGAGCCTGGTGGGTGAAATAATTTTTATTTTAGAATTGCAAATAAGCGATAATGTTACATGTAAATAAATATTTATGTATTTTCAAATTCACAGGGTGCTCTCACCCATGGAGACCGAAGAGCAACAGAGACTAGGGATCTCAGTCGCTTCAACTTTGATAATAAAGTAAGACCCCGTTCCTCTTAAAAATACGTAGACCTTGTCTGAGCTTGGCTAAAACTTTGCTGCTTTTTTTTATAGTATGGCAGAAATGCTCTTGAGATTGTTATGAAGTCCATTGTCAATTTGGATTCTCCATTGGTCTCTCCACCTTCTGAGTTTGAAGGTGATTTCTTTAAAGGTAAGATATTGTTTTTTTACTTATTTTTAAAATGTACACACACACACAGCAGTGCTCAGTAATTTATGTTAAACAAATTGTACAGCATGTAGTATGACCATGAATCTTAATGTCCACAGAAATCCGCAATGGTTTAATTGGTGTTGGATTAATTAATGTGGAAGATAGATCTGGTGTCCTCTCGCTGGATAAAGGTATGATAATATTTCATTTGTTTAAAGTACTGTACCGTGATGCAGAAAAGCAAGAGACATTTGCTCTCATACACACAGTTTACTCCTTTATCTACTGGCTATATATCATCTTTTAGATTACAACAATATTGGAAAGTTCCTGAACCGGATTCTTGGTATGGAGGTTCAGCAGCAGAATGCCCTCTTCCAGTACTTCTCAGACTCTCTGAATGCTGTTGTTCTGAATGCCAAAAAGAACGGAAGATATGATATGGGCATTTTGGGTAAAATGGTTTTTCATGTGACTTTAGTGAATACTGTGCTCTAAGTGTTTGTAGATGACTTGATTCTGTTTAACTGATTTGCAGATTTGGGCTCTGGAGATGAGAAGGTTAAAAAGACTGACGTCAAGAAATTTTTAACGCCAGGATATTCCACATCAGGACATGTTGAGCTTTATACGGTATATACACAGGCATTTTCCACCCAACTTACTTTATAAAGCATACGGATCATGTAAATTATACTGTTTTCAGCAGGGTCTAAACTGTGCAAACATTTGGGATTTAAATAAAACTGATCAGTTATGTTTGACTATCTTTTGGGTGTTTTTTTTTCTTCAGGTAAGTGTAGAGAGAGGCATGTCGTGGGAGGATGCGACACACGTTTGGGCAGAACAGGATGGCCCAGATGATGGTTTCTATGTGCAGGTAAGCATATTAAATCTGTCTAAATTGTTTGCCTTGTAAGCATTCAGAAAAACGCAATAACTGTAGATCATTCTCAAAAGTTCCGAGCTGAACATTGTGTGAATTTATTTATTAGGTACGGAATAACAAGAAGATTGCAATCATGGTAAAAGAGGTCAACACCAAAAAGAGGCTCTTCATGGTGTACAGACCAAACACAGGAAAACAGCTCAAACTGGAGGCATATGCAGACATCCGGAAGAGATGTAAAAAGGTTATTCTTCTTATTATTTTCTGGAGATTCTCATAATTGAATCTTGTTGACATGGCACATTAAAACGTTTCTGGCTGAAACACATGGTTGACGTTGTTTTTGTAACTTTGTCCTAAACAGGTCCTTTCAGATGATGCAAAGCAGTACTGGATTGATCAGTACAAGTCTTCAGCTGACATTTGCTCTCATGCCTATTGGTGAGTGTTTAATGATTTCAGGCTTTGTATTTTTGTAATTTCTTGAAAACTAAACATAGTTACTAACCATTTTAACAAACAACGGTATTCAGCAACAGCCCGCATTAATGTTTTATTGTTGCTGACAGGCGTGGGAACTGCAAGAAGGCTTCAGTGGGGCTACAGTGTGAGATCGGTCTGCGCTGCAGGATGTACTATGTCCTCTGTGGCTCGGTCCTTAGCGTGTGGACCAAGGTGGAGGGAGTCTTGGCATCAGTCAGCGGAAGCAATGTGAAAATGCAGATTGTTCGTTTGAGAACAGAGGACGGACAGCGAATAGTAGGTAAGATATCAAGAACATTACCCAAAGCACACTCCTTAAATGCTAGTTCTGTGTCCCTTGAGTGAATGTTGACCTTTTTGCTGTGTTTTTCTCAGGCCTAATCATTCCAGCAAACTGTGTAGCTCCCCTGATCAACATCCTGTCCTCATCAGACCAATCTCAGCAACTGGCAGTGCAGCAGCAGCAGATGTGGCAGCAGCTGCACCCACAAAGCATCAGTCACACGGCCAACACCTAGCACGGCTCCTGGGCCCTGAGCAGACACAGGACTTCAGATCTGCATCGCGAGCCAGCCTCCTCTCCTCTTCCTCCCTCCTGGCATGTAACAAGGAAGAATGCCCTTGCGTGGTGTTTAATAATTCAGGGTTCATGTCCAAAGACGGCCCAATCCCAAAAGAGGCTTGCTGGACAACAGACTCAAGCTAGAAGGCCTCCGAGGTTGAAGAGGACGCATCGGGAGATGGGGAGATATTGGTTCAGGCTGCTCTGCCTTTTTTAGGGCTTACTACCGCCAGTCTGCCTGCCTGTGTTCACCACACGACATGTTGGGTAAAGCGGGCTGCAATGTCACCCATAATTTGTTTGCACAGGTCAGCACTCAGGGGTTAAACCATCAGTTCTTTCCCCTCTCGTAAAATGTAACGCATGCTTTGCCTTATGTTTGGACTGTGTACCCACCCTGTGCTGGTTGATCACTCAAAGGGGTATTCATCATTTTTACATTAAAACTTGATCCTTAGTTGCTGTTTTGTTTCAGGTGACTTGGATCAATATATTTTGTTGCCTTGTAGGTGGTTAAGAAATGCAAATCAGCTTTCTGGAGACACAGGTTTGTGGCTCTACCTTCATTGGATTCCAGAACTCATGTGTTCAGACAGTAAATAACTTGCCTTCAGTTTTAGTTGCAGGATAACAATCGAGGTTATTTTTTGTTTTTTATAAACCATAACCACCTTTGCCAAAACAGTTACTAAAGTACACAGCCACTCAAGGTGGCTGAAGCAGCAGATCAGTAGTCACTCATCGCCAGATTTTGACTTGGATCCAATATTTGCTGGATGCCCGAGGAAACATTTCTGCATTGTAAACCACCTCTAAATGCACTTCACTCCTCAAGATCAGTTGCAGATTCAGTTGAACGTTTTTTTGGTCTGGAAATTGTTAAATATACCTGCAATTACACTCCAAAGGAAAGTGCTGGCTTATCAGTGGCTGACAAAGCTCAATACTCTCCCCTGAAGACTTCTTGATTTGTGGTATCTGGAGCTGTCATGTTGCATGAATTAATCAGTTACTTGGATTTTTATTTGATCTGTTTAGAAAGGAACGAAATCAGTGTCTGAGAGGGTTAGTTTTTTATATGTATATTTCAATCCATTTTCCTGCTTTGCTCTGTTTAGTTTAGTGTGTATTTAAAGAAGGCGTTGACAGAATGCTGCAAGGTTACAAACTGGAAAATCCTCTGCTCAATGTCGCGGAGCTTTCGCTTCCTGCGCTTCCCATTTCTTTCTTGTTCTCCAACATTAAATGTACCCTGGGCTGAGAGACTTCAAAGATCTCCACCTCACCATTTTTTTTGCTGTAAATGTTGACAGGGTAGGTGCAAATGCTAGGTTTCCTCATTACTATATCTGTGTATAGTTGCATATCTGAAGTCATGTTTTGCTTAAGATATAGATGTTGAAACACTTTAAGGACAGTGTCATTTCATCCTTGCACGAGTTGCACTACTGATGGATCTGTTGTACAAAGAAACTGAACTGAGTGCAAGATCTCTACCTCTTGCATATGACCAATAAATCTTGTGGTTAACTTAATCTGCGTTGACTTTTGATATGTTTTATATTAATGGAAGGACAATGGAAGGTTCTGAGGTGTGATTAACCATTCAGAAGTGCTGTTCCTGGATGAAGTTTGTAAGATCACACCATGGTGAAGTGTTCCTAGATCTGTGCTATTTTCAAATGCTTTGTAAAGATTGCACGAATAACTCTCAAATGATAGATGTATTGAGCTAGTATCAGATTTATTAATTACAACGGTTAAATTAGCAGGGCTTATCTTTGATAAGAGCCTGTATTTAGGAAGTCCCTCAGAATAGAACAGTAATGTAAAGAACTGGGGACATTTTAGCTGGAGTGCAAATTTGGCTTAAAGTCCCTTAGCAGCTGTTTTATATCACATTTATATCACATTTTTATATATATGTGTGTGTGTGTGATATATATATATGTAAAATTTTGTATACATATACACACATATATTTAAAAAAAAAATATATATATATATAATTTTACATTTATATTACATAGATTTATTACATAAAGCAGCTAAGGGACATTTCTAATCTGTCAGATTGAGATCCAAATGACTGATTGATGCATATTTAAAAGGTTCAAATGCTTTAAAATTGCTAGAATTATTCCAGTTAATTTACTTATTTATTTACAAAATTGAGACCAATCTATCTCTTTGCTTACACAGGAAAATACCCCATTCCTACAGGGCAAGAATATTACATTTTATAAGGTGTGGGTTTGTCTGCTGTCCATGTAAACCCAATCTGACCCAATCTGAACCCTCAGTGCCTTTATCTGTTGTGCTATACTACAGTTAAAAATCCCGCTCTTAATTAAGATTCTGTCTCGCACAGTAAATAAAAGGAACCTGATTACACTGGTCAGTCCTCTGGGGAGCTTTCTGGATGAAGACAAAGGACTACTATTTCTCAATCCCTGACGACCAGCCAAAACTGACTAAAGATTTCAAGAACTGAAACTGACAATTGTGGTACTAATTGTACTGTGGAACCCATCAGAAGAATCATACGACCAATAATTTTTTTTTCTTTAAACTTTATTAGTCCTCAACATTCTGCTCTACTCTCACTTGTTATTCGCTTTCACCTTTTTCCTTCAGAAAATGTAACCAAAGGCGTGAAGTAAAAACAGGAAAATAGTCGTTAATGTTGCCCCTGTCTTTGTTTTCTTTATTACGATTAAATAAACGTACTCCTCTCAAAACAAACGCTTATTTTTAAAGAAGTGAAAGTAACCTAAAATTGCGTTAGTTGTTAAACTTAGTTCCTATTGGTGTTCTGTTGTATTTTCTATGTATGTCTGTGAGTCTGTGTCTGTGCTGTGATGGACTGGTTGTGGGTGTCAGTATAACTGACGGCCATATTTGCCGGTGCTGCTCCGCCGTAAACAAAAAAAGTGTGTGGCGGCGGACGCTCCGCTGGGTTTCGGGACGTGTTTCTCCCGTGATTTAAGATGTCTTTGGGCATGTCTTACAAGCCGAACCCCCACCAGCACGCTGCGGGAACTTCGGGGAATCCAGGTGAGCAAAAAAGAGCGACAAAGTGCTCCGTCTCCGTCTGGATTGTGTCGAGTGTTAAAATGTTGTGGCTGCAGAAGGAACGGCGATACCTGCGGAGAAAAAAACCCGCCGACTCCCGGCCCGGTCAGACAGCTAAAGGGTCAGATCCGGAGAGCAGCCCGCCATTATTACCACTGCAAAAACAGTCGCTCTCTGCCTCGCCCCGAGAAAAAAGGCGAGCGAGCGGTGGTTCTGGCGGTGTCGTTTCGGGAGTCCGTGCCATCAGTCGGCCCAGTAGGTTTGGGTGGAGGCCGCTACAGTCTGATAAAAAAATGTCCTTTTGGCTGCTAAGATCAGCGCCGCTCCGTTTCCTCCATGAGAGAGTCTCTCCAGGGCGGCTGATTGATCGGATCTGAATGGGGCTTTTTATTTTTGTTTCTCTTTGAGTACATCTAGTGGTCGAGAGCGGTGCTGCACACAGACGTGGCCCTCATGTGGTCCTCATGGAAGAATGCAGTGCCACTTTCAGCCAATAGATGGATGCAGCACCACTCTCTGCCACTAGATGGAGCAGTATCGTTCTCTGCCACTAGTTGGCTCGTGTATGAATGTAATTTATAATCGTGCAAGAAAAGAGAAGCTGAAAGAGTTTTCATTTGAGTGGTGAGTGGTCAATAGCTGCATATTGTTTTGTGGTTAATATTGGCTTATGGCGTTTAAAATAATATAATTAAATATATTATTAAAATATAATCGATTTATAAAATATTGTAATATTTAAAAGATATATAAATTACCCTAATGGTAAATATACACACACAAGCCAAAATAGATATTTCTTCTATTTAATATTAGAGCACCAGCATTATAAACACTCAAAAGACACATGTTTAAAATAAATAAAATGTCTTTGTGTTGTAGACAATTTCACGTCTGGTTCCATTCACCACCACAGTAAAGAAATCAGAGTCGGTAAGATTCTTGACCCATCCTTTCTCTTCAGATCTCTGAGTAAATTTGTTTACATTTTTTATTGATGTGGTTTATAATATTAATGTTTATAATTACAATGTTATTATGAAATGTTATTATAACAGACTGTTGTCTGCATTAATAATAAACTTAGAGGTCTGATATTCTTGCTTAATTGATATAACCTTGTATTAAATTCCCTTAATTGTTCCTTGCATGGAGGTGTCTTTTCACTTATATTTTATACATATTCTCTCAAAAAAACATAATGCCCATGGTTTCTGTCAATTTTAGCTGGAAACATTCCCTCGCCTTCTTCAAACATCTCGACGGTTCAGTCCTACAGGCCAATAATAAATGACTTTGGGCCACCATCGCTGGGATTTTTACAGGTACACTTTTTAAAAATGTGGTTGTTCTAAAGGTCTTTAATGAAGGCTCTGTATACACTGATTTTATATTTATGATGTTTGCATATTGAAACAATTGAGGTTGTACATAAATAATCCATATGATCTCTAATTTCCTGAAATACAGGGCCCAAATGGAACCCAGGTGCCCCAGAGCAAATACGCAGAACTTCTTGCCATCATTGAAGAGCTTGGGAAGGAAATAAGGCCGACCTATGCTGGAAGTAAAAGTGCAATGGAACGCCTAAAAAGAGGTATTGTTGTTGTTATTATTATTAACACCATTATTATCATCATCACTGATTGTCGTTTTTGTTTTATACAGTCTAATTTTAACATGTCCTGTGTTTCAAAGGTATAATTCATGCCAGAGGACTTGTACGAGAGTGTTTGGCAGAGACTGAACGAAACGCAAGATCTTAGCCACTGAAGAGCAGAGGGATTCTTTCCTACTCTTTTACAGGAGTGCTGCATGGCTTCCCCACAGCAAGGGGATGACACAATCAAAATTAATGCTTTGAGTATTGTAGTTGATTTGGAGACATTTGATTTAATGATTCAAGAGATTTTGAGTATTCCCATTTGAATTTTTCTTCCTCGTATTAAGTTTCTTCCTCTTATCTCTCGTTGCTGCCTGAACCAAACCGTGTACTTCCAAAAACTTTGCAGAAGAAGGAAAAAAAGTATTTTTGTCAAGTAATTTTGGACCATTTAGATTGGCCTATTCATCTTTTACCACAGTGTAAAGTGAAGGAGACATTTTCAGATGCCCCAAATGAAAAACAATATGGATGTACGAGGTTTTGTTCCGATAGCAAAATACAGTGCCACATAGAATCTTTAAAAACAAGCAAAACTGCATGCGACTGAGACAGATGGACCAGAGTTTGAAAGTGCATGGAGATCCTGTCTGTCTTCAAAGTGTCAGAGTGACTGGTCCCTTTCTTTGTTTTCTATTTGTAATTTACTGAGGCCAATCATAGTAATACCATTATTTTAGTCTCTGTTATTTATTACCTTGTGTAATAAAATGTATTTTCATGTAAAAAAGGTCACTTTTTGGAATTTTGTATAAATGTCAATAAATATGACATTTGTTGTGTACAAGTGTTTTTAATTGTTTATTACGTTATGGCACTGAGATTCTGTGTTTCTGGAGGCAATTTAAAAATTTTATTTCTTATAATCTGCTTTTACATGTTTCTCTAAGTTAATTTTCGGATGTTTTATCTGGTTTCTGCTAAAGACTTCAGGACACAACAAAGCGACCCATCGGAATTACTGTTGTGCTCTTAAACGTGCCAAGCACGCACTTTTCCACCAATCAAAATTGGAAATGTCATGGAACTCTAACTCGGCCAATCAGCTCACACCTTTCGAAAACAACTTGACCAATCGTGTCACGCGGTGCATTGTGACGTTGTGACGGGCGGCGTGTGATGCTGCAGGAAAGAACAGGCGCAGTATACAGATTCAGATCAGTAATCCGATTCATACTGTCAGCCTGATTCAATGAATCAAATATCCCATTCAACGATCCAGATTCCAAAAAATACTGTGAAAATGGACAAAACTGCGCATTACACACATGCACAAAAAGGAAGTTTTTTAAAATCAGGTTTATCTCATTTACAAGTAACAATTAAACATAATTCCCAGAAATGAATATACTGGACTCAGAGCCCCCTCAAAGTTTGCACAGAGAAAGTAGTAAACTTTTAACGTGTATGGAAGACACAGTGTTTAAAAACTTGCAAGTACTAATAAACTGCAGCGTGTAGCAAAATAATAGAGGACGCCATATTCTGCAAAGCAACAAAAAACGACAGTGAATTAACACGTAATTCTGAACATACTGTAATACAATATTGGGGTTTTATGGGGTTATATAGTAAAAAAAAAACTGGAATGTATTTGGAATTCGGTCGAAGCTCACTAAACGATGGCACAGTTCGATTCCGGTGGATTCAGTGAATCGGTTCAGTTGGCTGATTGAAAAGAACCAGTTCGTTGAGGAGTCAAGCATCGCTTGGTGCATTTGGGGGGGAAACGTCAAAATGGGAGAAGTGTCGTTACAAGTTTACAAGTGAGTCCTCCTCCTTTCACTTCTATCACAATATGTTTGAGTTCCCGTGCCTTTTTAATACAGGAATTTTGTGGTTTTTAGCGGTGAGTCGCAATATCGAAAGGAGGCCTCAGTCTTCACATTTGTCTCTGTGTTTATACCTAACGTTAGCTACAAAGCTAAATCCAATTGCGTTAGCCAGCTAGCTAGCGGAATTCGTATCAACGTAGCTCCTAAAATTGTGCTCAGTTCTGGAGCCGTCAGCAATTAGGAAGCTCAGGCTCACCTTCTGTGTGTTTTCTTTAGGCGAGTGTATTAATTCCAGCTTGCTGGCTACCATACAAGCCTGCTTGGTCGCTGTGTTCTGGCTGGCCAACTGGGAAACAAACGTCCTGAAATGATAGAGTTTCTGAGTTTCCTTAGATAGGAAGAGGATGCTCAGGTGTATGGTTTTCCAACTAAATCTGCCATCTGGGTTCAAAAGCTCACTTTGGTCATTTATGCATCATCCTGTTAGAAGGAGTTACTATGCTCCTCCAGCAGTCTGTCTACTGGTCTTATGTTGCTACTGCAGGAGGTCTGGTAGGTCTCCATTGTACAGAGCTGAAGCACATCATCGGTGGCTTAGTTACTCTCAGGGTAGAAATAAAATCCAGATTGTACTCCTTTTTTTCTAATAGTAGCTTTGAACTTGTTCTTATTTCTTTCTTGGCTGAGCTCTTTCTTTGGTCCACGTGAGTATTCTGACCTGTTCTGTTTAGGTAGTCCTGTAGAGTGTACTTGCTTCTTATTCTGCTTACTTTTGTTTCGCCTAACAGGTCTCAAATGCGTCCACTCAGCCAGGCTGCTTAAGCATGTCCACAGATGACAGCATCTCTGAGGACGTGTCTAGCTCCGTGGCTCTGAGCCATGACCACATCAGTGCCAATGGTGGAAAGGAGAGTGAAGCCTCCATTGTCTCCTCTGAGGACACTGTGTCGGGCCAGGAGCGCCCTGCTGCCCGACAAGTACAGACCCTGGAGGGCCTCCTCCAGGCTGCTGAAGGGGCTGTCATAAGTCGACCTTCTGGCACACCAGCATGCAACATTTCACACAAAATAAGGTCTGTGGTTCCTTGCATCTAGGGATGCCTTTATTTTATTTTTTTTTGTCACATGCAGAATGCCCTTTCAGGCATGCCTGAGTATTGGGGAAAAAAGTTTTTTTGTTGTTCCCCATATCACATGCTACAGGAATCTGTGTCTTCGCACTGAGGAGGAGTTCAGCTCAGGGAGAAGCCTGCCCTTCATCAACCCCAGCTCTTTGGAGACACTTCGCGCTCTGGTGCATGAGATTCAGAGCAGTGGCGAGACTGACCCAGAGATCTGGAAAAACTGTGAGGTAAGCAGGGTGCTGAAAGAGAGAAAGAAGAGCTTTTTGGCCCACTGCAGCTAGCAACCCAGGTGTCTGGGTCATCATCTGGGGTCTCCCCCAGGACTCCAGCTGAGAGTAGCAGCAGCATCCATGCTGATAGACAGCTGATCCCTCACATGGACTCCACAGTCAAAGTGACATTTTAATATCATCTCATTTGTGATGTTAAAGCGGCATGCCTTTTCAAAACTGTAAAGCTTAAGTGTTGGCTTATAGAGATAACTGGTTGGGTGGAATAAACTTGATTGTTGTGGAGGGCTGTTCTACTCTTGGAGAGAAAGGCCAGTTGTGCTCTTATGGTCTACCTGCATAACAAATACAATTGATGCAAGATCCTTGCAGGGTCAGCTTCTCACACTTTGA
>JBBKCR010000034.1:10628623-10645029 GCA_037577295.1 Ladigesia roloffi | reverse complement strand
CCCTGTGGCTCGTGACGACACATTGATGTCTTAAGACATGAAACGATCGTTTTTTGTGAGAAACTGAACAGCATTTATTATAATTTTTTACCTCTGAACGACAACTGTCTTAAGCAAAGGGGTAAGCAAAAAAACACCAGATTTTCATTTTGGGGTGAACTATCGCTTTAATGTGATAATAAAAATTAAAAAAACATGTTCTTGTTGTAAGTTGTGTTGTTGGTCAATAAAAGAGACAAAGTTCTGCTTGGAGAGGAAAACAGAAGTTGGAGATATTTTTACACAGCCCCAGGTTACAGTTTTTAATAGCTGATGCAGGCCTGGTTCAGACTGAGCCCCTGTGAGTCATCAATCAGGAAAAGATGTCACTGAATGCTTTCACTGTTAGATTTGTAAAAGTGCAGCAGTTCCGTGAAATCTGCTGATGATTGACCCAACTCAGAGGAGCAGCACTCGTACGTTTCATCTCCAGTGACCTGATCTGCACATACGGCCTCACGGCTCGGACGATCTGCTGGATGAAACAGAATGCAAGCCTCTATGGGATATGGTACTATGTCAGTGGCCCTGAAAGAGGCTTTTTAATAGCTCTGAGTGGTGGCTCCCAGCGAGGTGAGTGGTTGACGATTATCTGAGCTCAAAATGCCCTCGAGGTGAGTGATTTATTACAGTAATTTAAAGAAACGAACGAGAACAGCGGCGCGCTGCTATCAGCTGGGTTTGCTCTATAAATAAACTGCCTCAGCTCATCATCCGCCCCTCGCGTCAGCCGTGTTTTTTTTTTTTTTTTTTCTTTTTTTGCTCCTCCTTTTTGCCTGTTTATTTATGCTTGTGGTATTGCAGACTTATTTACCTACAATTTAACTGCTGCATTGATGGCGAGGAGACTGCAGCTGTGCTGATAGATATCTCTCTCAGGTTCTTCTACAGAAACACATTTTTGTGCTCCCCCCATAGATACAGAAAGGCAAAAAAAGAAAGGCTGACTGCTACCAAGCTGGAAGCGTGAAGGCTAGCACGTGCTTCCTCTTAGATATGGCAAGCCAGGCGCTGCCAGCGCAGCGTCACTGCACAGGTCAACACACTCGGAGAACACCAGCTGCTATTTGTGTTGTCAGTTGACAGATACTCACACCGACTATCTAGAATCACACCGATGAGGAGAGTGAGAAAGAGGAAGTCTCGGATTTTCTCTTTATAACCTTTACACTGGTATTCCACATGCACAGATAACACAGCAGTCTGCTCAATATATCATCTGTTAATTGTTACCACAACATCAGTCTCTGCAATACTGAAATGGGAAAAGGCTACAAATTAGCCTCTAACCAATAACAGTATTTCTGACAGTGCTGACAGAAACTAACGACCAAAATCACACTGAGTGATAGGGGGAGAGCGAGGAAGAAGAAGAAGCACATATGCCCTCAGTGATCTTTACACTGGTATACAAAACACACTAATGTTCACACTTTGAACTCAGGGCCTCAGAGTCCTCATCACTTGCTGTGCAGACAGTAGTCTAAAGTCCTTTTAGTGCAGGTTTTTATTGAAATATTCTTGGGCTAGTGACAATCTTTAGCCGATGTTTAGCATTTAGCCTAGCAGTTTGCTATACCCCCTCCATTGGTCGGTTGCACCAGATTACACCCCGATAAATGGTGTTCAGGTTTGTCACTTCACAATACAAATATTATAAGTTTACTTCCCATTAGCAGCTGAGAGTACAAGAGATCAGATTTGCCCCACTGTCTCTGGGTGTGAAGTGCGGCCCTCCCCCTGCTATCACTCAGCATGGTGTTAGCTAGGCTGCTACTGTGTTAGCTGATGTACTGGAATTGGCAACCTGCATTCCTCTCCCTGTCCGATGACGTGGTATCAGCAGTTCAGAAAAGGTATGGTGGGTGGCTTCTGCATATGTTAGCCTTCCCAAGGCATTTTAGTATCGCCAGCAGGTGGATGTGGACTTAAAAAGACAAATTTGAAGAAAGACAAATTTGAAGAAAGGATCAGCTTCTTCTTCTTCCTATTTCGGCTTTTCCCTTCAGGAGTCGCCAAAGAGAATCATTTGTCTCCACCTAGTCCTATCTTCTGCATCCTCTATCCTTACACCAACTAACTTCATGTCCACCTTTCAGCACTGGAAAGGATCAGCTACTGTTTCATTTCTAAAATGTTTTTATTGTGTTTGTGTGTGTGTGTGTGTTTGTGTGTGTGTATATACATCAATACCCCATACTGTCAAAGTCTTGAGCCACTCACATTTCAC
The DNA here is from genome assembly GCA_037577295.1 of Ladigesia roloffi. Taxonomy (NCBI): domain Eukaryota; kingdom Metazoa; phylum Chordata; class Actinopteri; order Characiformes; family Alestidae; genus Ladigesia; species Ladigesia roloffi. The sequence continues at coordinate 10,642,760 of JBBKCR010000034.1, read as the reverse complement.
ACGTGTGTACGTGTGTGGGTGTGTGTTACATCCAGTAACATAGTATGATTTATTTGTTTGTCCAAACTTCACAAAATAATCTATAGGACCTGTAGAAAGGTTAGGTTACATAGTTAGCATCTGTTTTGCTACCTAGCAGTAATCTGCAGATACATGAGGATCAAAAATTAGTACCAGAAGACAAAAGTGTTGTTCCGTTAACATCATCATATTACTCAAACCGCATGCGACTTATTCAGGATATACCATGTGTATATCTGATACAGTCACTATGCTCATATGAGGTGACCAAAGCTCACAGAGTTGCTCAGTATTCAGGTGCCGTCAGTGAGGCATTTCTTTGGCCAGCTGTGTGAAGAAACATTTCATTTCTTTTCACTAGTTTTCATTTTGACCAATTTCCACAGTCAAGTGTGAGGTGTGTTTCATCCGAAGCTTCAGATCACAGGGGCTGATAAAAGCAGGCCTACATCAGCAGTCTTTTCATCACTGAGCCTTCCCTTAGACCTGCATGTATGTTTGGTGGTTTCTCATTGTGTGTAGGGGAGCTACATTTTTCTAAGCTATTTCCTGTTTTTCAGACAAGAGTAACAACATCATAGAGTGTCAGCTCATCACTTATTTATCTGATGTTTGAGGGTTTTTTTTTCAGAGGAGATGCATTTTTAAAACATCATCTTCATTTCAATGCTTTGTAAGACCTGAATTGTGATCTGGTTATAAAGAATTTCACCAAAAGTATGTGGACACCTGACAATCACACATAATCTGACAGTCATAATTTGTATGGGTTCTTTAGATGACTTTGTCCAAAACCAACAGCCTTTAATTTACAGCTGGGCCCTCCATGCATCACTTTACACAAGATTTAGCAGTGTGTCTGTGGGAATTTGTACCCAGTCAGCCAAAAAATCAAGGTGGAATCATATAATTGTGGGAAATGTATTCTTTTTTTGCTGCACTACCATTACCCAGAGCCTGAAATACAGTCCATTATGCCTCCTCTACCAAACTTTACTGATAAAACATTGCATAATGGTGGGTAGTTTTCTTCTTCCATCCACCAAACTCAGATTTGTTGATCAGAATGCCAGTTGTTATGGTTCACCACTCCAAAGAAAACCTTTCTACTGCACTTGTATTTAGCCAGGACAAGTTTGCTTGGTCTTGTGGTATGTACTGAATAAATAGACTTTTTATGAATAAGATAGCTACTAGTGCATTATGGTAACTACATATTTTCAAGGAATTCAAAACTTCCACCAATGTCAGAAAACACTTACACAATAAGGAATATATCCACTGTGTCCGCAACTTCTAGTGAAATAACAAAGATTGCCTCCCCCGCTCTATTATTGTCTGCAGAGCATTTTCAGTAGGACCTTCCCGCCTTAACAAAATAAACAGGTATGGGAAGGGAAGAACAAAGGAAGATTTTCGACTAGTTAATCAGTGGTGGATGGTGTCCTATTCTCGAACATCTTAAAAAATTGGTCAGTAAATAATTTTTGCCGTCCATGAAGATACCTGGGCTGCTCACTCCAGTCTATGTGTGTTGAAACACTGCTGTAGATGTAGAACCCGGAACAGACCCAATTGTAAAAAGTACTGTGCCTTTTTGGCCTAATAGAGCTGTGTAAGTCAGCTGCGCTGTGCATCATGGGATGAGGAGTCGTATTTGTTTACAGTGAGTGCTTTAGCAAAATAGCCTCATGGAGCTCGTGGACAGACCCGGAGCAGTGAGGAGGGGCAGAGCCTCATCCAAATTTGGCCCAATGACCACATTAGGTCCCAACTTACAAAAACTTGCAATATTTGCTTATTTAGCGAACAGCTCAGGAAAACGGGGTTTAATAGATCAGTAGAGCAGTGCAGGGTTAAGGCAAAGAAACTCCGCCAGCAGTCTCCATGTGTGGGATTCCCCCACGTTAATTCTGACCAATCGAAAAGCAGTTTATGAAATACGTTAATGGGCAAATCTGGCCTGCGAGTGATGTATATGTTGTCAGTCACATGAATTATTTTGGTTCGTTTTAACTGGCCGGCTCAGCATCGTGATGTCTATCAGCCATCGGTGATGGACGATGGCATCATATGTTGATCCAACCCTACTCAGAACTGGGTGATTTCTTGAGAGAGTGCAGTAGAATTGAACAAATGTGTAAACACCACACAGACAGTCATCAAATATGGCTAGTTCATGAAAATTATATTTGTTTTTTTGTTTGTCAGTTTAAGCAATTTACCTGACCACCCTAATAATTTGGGGTGGACAAAAATGTTAATGATTGCATATAGATTTTTAGATTCAGCCAGTTTTCAAAACTGATATATTGTACATTTAGGTGTTGCTGGGCTGAAATATAAGTATGTTATTGTGTTAAATAAACATGGATTTGATACAGTAAAATAAACAATTTGATGCGATGCAGTGGATTCATTACATCATCTCTAAAACTATGCTTTCTATCGACAGGTTGTTGTCCCTGCTTTCAAAATAATGATCTTTGAATCAAAACCCAGTAATAACATGGTTAGACCTATAATGGTTGAGGTTTCTGAGAGAGCCTCAGGTGCAGGACTCTATTTCTACTGCTGTTTCTTCTATAATATTCCCCTTCTGCATGTCTCTCTCCGCCCCTTCATGCTGTCTGTGTTCTCCTTGTGACATCTGCGACACTGTCTGACCGAACCGCTATAGCACCTTGTTTTGGAAAGGGGCTGCAGGCGTTACTCCACTACTCATCTCCGACTCGTGCAGCTGTCAGATCAAGTGAGGGAGGAAATGCAAACAGAGGGTAACAGAAAGCGCGAGCACAAGCAGCCAGGGATTAGCTAATGGGCCGTCCTTGGACTGCCTTCATCACGCCTGACCCGGCCAATGCCGAAACAGCCTCTTGCATTTCCATGGCAACAGTGCTTTACAGCCCTCACAAGAGGTGGATACAGAAAAGGTTGTGGGAAAGAGACGTTTTATTTTTCTCCCCCTTATCCCCCTCGTCTTCTCTCTTCCACTGGACGATTTAACGGCTGGTGTTGGAGGACATTTGTTTCAGTGCCATTCACAGCAGTGGACAGTCATGGGGCCGCGGAGCTGGTGTGTGCTTGTTTGGGAATGAGAGGTGGAGTGGCTGTTTTGCTTTTGGCGGACCAAATTGATTGGGCAGACGGGCTACTCTGCTCCATCAGACAGGTAAATTGTCTCCTCGTGCTGGGATAGGTTTAAGGAGAGCTGTTTTCATGCTGGAGCTCAACAGGCCACTGCCGCGGAGAAAATGTGCATTTCTCATATTTTTTCATCTGTTTTTCTTCCTGTTGTCTCGAACAGATCATTTCGTTTTTTTTGCTCTGAAGCTCTTGTACTCAAGACATCACCACCAGAGGTGTTCATTACATAATTTTTTTTTTCATCTTTTTATCTTTCAGCTAAACTTGCCTGTGAGGCTCAAGATGAAGGTCTGAATTTTAACACATGACATGAATTATTGAAAGTTTCTGAAGCCTGCAGAGTATGTTGATGAACAGAGCTTATTACGAGGCACTTTCTTGTTTTGTCCACAATGGGTACGTTTTAACCCCAAAGGTCTAAATCCTGTATTATGTTTTGGTCTTTATGATGAAGCCGTGAGTTTTGGTGGCGTTATTTTTTTACCTTGGTGCCGCCCATGAGCTTGTTTACAAACAAGCCATAATTAGGTACATCACTGAATGCTTTAAGCTGTTGAATGTGCTGTTTGCAGTTATTTCTCCCATTTATCTTTAAACACCTGTTGTTCTGTTATCCTGTGTTTGTGCGGTAATGTGCGGTCTGGGTCTTGAAGAAGAGGTGCAGAATTCCTGAAGAGCTTGTCTAGATCCACTTTCGAAGGCCATGTTGATTAGATCCAAATGGGGAGAACTCACCTTTTAACCTGCTCTGTTGGGTGCCTGGGATTTGTTGTGATGTCATAGTAGATTTTTTTGTCAATATCTTTTACCAGGAATCCCTGTTATCTTTATGACTGCGCTGCAAAGTCTGTAATGCGTCATCTCACATGAGAAAACTGATTTGACTCTGAAGTGATAATACTTACCAGATATGGCTGAGCAGGCGACCCTGACTGATTGTGATACTTGGCTAGTGATCTCTGAAGTCTGAAAGTGGCATATGGTACAAGCGCAGGGTGGGAAGTCTGTTCATACACAAATGGCTGCACTTTGTAAAATGTACAGACCTCTGTAACATCCTTAACTTTACAATCATTTGTAGTGTAGATGCAACAATTCCCAATATTTACAGATTGATCTTATATGATTATGCATGAGAATCGAGAATCTCCTGGGCAAATGGTTCTGCTATCCGTGTTTCTGCAGCATTAGTGCATTCTAACACATCACTAACGCATATTTTGTTGAGCAGAACATTTTTAACAAAGGCTATATCTTACTATATATACAGAAAATTCAGGACACAAATTAGACACTTATTTATAACTGCTGAATCTTCTCACATGTTTCCTGTGATTTCCCACCAAATTATGGATCGTAGATCAATAGAGTTTGGACAAGTAATGATAAGTAGTATTGGTATTGTTATCAGTGAAGTCCCAGCAATGTATTTTCTGTATAGGCTTTTCCATTTTTGTACAAAAAAACCAGGATGGCTAAAATGTGTAATATGCTAATGTTTCTATTTCCATTTATCAGAGTATTCAACACTATAAAAGGGCAATATTTAAAACCAAAGCTTATCTAATGGTGTGAGCTAATATGTAAACCACAGTTAAACACACTTAGCCAAGATAATGCAAAACGTTACACTACGATACCCTTCAGTACAGTACAGTGCACTGTTGAATCTCTGCTAACCAAGGCTTTAATCTGTTTTTAACATTAGCTGACCTTTTGTCAGCTCTGTAAGGACTTAAATGATTTGACAAAATTCTGTGTTGCAACTCCAGTTGCATGTTTTGGTGAGGATTTAGCTGCTTGAGCCGGAGGATCCTGCATGGCAGCTGCACCCTGCTGCTCAGATTTAGACTGTTTAGTGGATGAAGGTGGTGCTGAACCCAGCTCCGGACTGTGTTTATAAAAAAATCACAATTCCACCCGCATGCAGTAAACAGTGTTTATTTTTTTAGGTGACTTGAGTTTGTCACCAGACCTTGGTAGCACATAGGTCCATAAATACAAATTATATTTTGACATTAGTGCATCATTACAATGAAAAAAATGACTAAGTACATGTAGAAATTAGACAACATTACAATGTAATATTCTTTTTTATTCTTGCTCCTAAACAAATTAATACTAAACAATAAAGTGATCGTGCAAAGTATCAAATATGGGCAAATATGACAGTGGAGAATTGAGCTTTGATGCTGCACATTAGTGTGCATGGAAGTCTTTGGTCAGCATGTTGTATGTAGTTTGTGGAATTATCATGCAGGCAAAGCTAACAGAGGAGGCGAAATATCTGCTGCCATGCTTTCACCAGTTCTGTGACCTAGTTTAATGGCCGAACCAGGGCTGGCAGGAGTGACTCACCCGCATCCGACCATTAGGCCGACATTGTTTATTTGTTTCACGTAATCGGTGCAGTCCTGACCTTTTGCTAATGTGTGTTTCAGTGGACCAAAAACAGGCAAACGCACCCAAATATTTAGCATGGATAATGTACAGTACTGTGCCGCTGTCTCATTTCTTTAGATTTTGTTTTGAATCACCATTTTGATGCAAAGTTATGATATAAAATCTGTTATACTCTTATCTCTGTCATGTTGAAAACATTAAATTAAAGTTGGGAACAAATGTTTTACTGTGACAGGAAGCAAAGTGCCTAAAGAGACGAGGCCAAATAAATGAGTTCCAACCACTCAGCATTCAGCACCACCAGTATACTGATCACCGCCTGACCATCTGGAACCATCTGCTCCTGTTTATTCACTGGTTCAGGACTTAAGTTAGAGTTTCTTTTTTATGCTGGAATGATTCATATGGAAGTCACTGCATGTCTTAACAAATAAAAACATTCGTATGAAACTGGTCAGGTTCAGGGCCTGGACTGAAAAAGAGAGACTTTGAAACTGTTCATCAAGACTACATTAAAATACAAGAAAACCTGGCTCTATGGAAGCACACAATTTGCATAGTACTGTAGATTTGAATTTGTTCACAAGGGATTTGCTAAATAGCCCATTTCACACACTGCACTACAGCAAATTAACCAGGAGAGCTAAATGAGCTAATTATACTCTGTAATAAAACATGGAGTTGGTAAGAGTTCAAGTACTGACTGTATCCACAATGTGCTTTAATAATCATATTGTGATAATACGAAGACATAATTTATTTCAATAAGAATAAATACCATTTTTGCTCATCCTTATGGACAGTAAATATATGCATTTTATTCGGACAACACTTGTGTTTGTGCAGTTTTGTGCAATTATCTAATAGGTCATAATGTAAAAACAGGTATTTTGGAGGAAAATAAATGCTTTGGGGGCCATAAAATATATTCTACCCACCCCAATGAACTAAAATGACACAATTTCTTATCATATATGATGAGCTGTTGATGTAAACACAATGAAATGCCATTCATTAGTAATAAAGAATGCAAAGGGGATTTCAATATCTAATTGTTCTGATTCCAGTCGTCTATAAACATTTCGTGTAGCAATTCGTAAATTCAAATTAACTCATGTGCAAAATATTGTTCTGGAGGTATCATGCACATTATAAACAACAATAATAACCACAATAATAATACACAAACAGCAACAATACTATGTATAAATAATAATTAGAAACAAAATAACAATTATAATCATAATCCACATGAACAGAAACACTACTACTACTAAACAACAACAACAACAACAACAACAACAACAACAACAACAACAACAACAACAACAACAACAACAACAACAGTGAAACATATGCATTTCCTGTATAGAATCACAGAGATACAAATTAGGACAACTGTCATTAGGGTAACTTTGCAACACAGCTGCTCTGTTAATTCCAGCCCTAATCACACCTGATCCAGCTAATCATGATCTTGAAGAACATCTGATCTAGAACAGGCAGCTTGTTCTCAAAGAGCAAAATTAGAGGTGCTTAAAGTTGTCTGGTTTTATCTTGGAGACAGTTTCACTGAATTCATACACAATAAAAGTGCCAAATATGTTGATTTTTGTTGGTGAGAACCACCCGGAAGGAGCTTAAGAACCTTTCCATGACTGGATGATGAAAGAAAACATGTTTAAAGGAGACATGCAACTTTTAAAAAATGTAAAGAATGTAAAAGTCAGGGTTGGTTAAGTCCTGTACAGTGTAAAGGTTTTTTTCTTAGAAGTGAACCCTTCATGCCAAGAACCACTTGAGAAGCTTCTCAGTCTAATCTTGTAAGGCCATGTCTTGTCAGATTAAGGTGATTCTAAGGCTTGCTTAACATGAACCTCATAAAATCATTCTGTCAATCACAAGCTGGTGTCAGTTATCAAAGAAAAGAGTTTCTGAAGGTAGGGCAGCATTCGCGATTCTCTTTGCTGCCTGGAATGAACTGCCCCTTTATTATCATGTCCTTTATTATATTGTCATAAATAACTCATGTGCATATATGTGGTCATTCTAGCATTCCTCTTCAATATTAATTAAATGGCCAACAAATTGGGGCAGGAATGTATCTGTGACTGATGGCAGTATTGTTAGTGTTAGCTAAATGTGCATTTAATGCAGTTCCTCCAGTTAGAGAAACACACACACACATACACACACACACAGAGTGGCCTCCAGCACCCACTCTCCTGAAGAAGAGTCTTGTATCATGCCCGTGGATAATCTGTCTTACGCTAAGCACCCCCATGTCATGTGATGGCACTGAAGACTCGCTGAGGTCTCTTCCTGCTGCGCGGACAGTGGTGCCATCAACAGGAGCATGTTTTCCATGCTTGGGAGCCCAACAGAACACACATATAGATTTCCGTGTTGCTTTAATAGGCTTTTGAGGACTGCAGTAAGGTTAGGCAATGTGAAGAATACTTGTTGTGTTAAATTATGTCACGTATGTGTGTTAAGTAAACATCTCTCCTGCAAGAGAATGACAAACAAATCACAGTTACAGAAACATTACTCATTAAAATAAAATAAACACATTTTATTGTACTGTAGGGCTGGTAGACAATCTACATATGCACAGTTGCTGTCAAACTGTCTCACCTTTGGCATAATGAGTGGAATAAATTAAATGGAAACAAATCATTTATTGTGACTGGCTACACAGTGCCTAAAGATATAATCATTCAGCACCACCAGGGTACCAATCACTGGCCTGATCATTTGGAATCATCAAAGGAAAGGGCTTAAACCCCACTGAGAAAAGCACATGGTGTCTCTAATATTAGACATGGCTTCTAGGGCAGCATTCTCTCCAGTCTAATTACGTCACCCTTGTGCTGCACGCATGTAATGCAACTCGATCCTGATCATGCAGTCCTCGCATCTTAGTCTTTCTGTGTGTATCTTGCACCTAAATGCCTAGAACATTCATGCAGTGTCTTATATAGGGCTGCCCCCAACTAAAGATATTCCTAGTCGACTAACACTCCTGCATTTTAGCGATTAGTCGAATAATCGTTCATTTATGATATTAATATAAAAACTTGCGTATATACAAGGAAAGGTACAGTCCACTGGGTTCGGCTCGGCGCTACCCTACCACTACAACTGGTTGCCTAGCGACCGAGACGCAGCTCGAGCGGAACTGAGGTTAAAAAACATTAGGTAAAAAATGTATATACCGTAGTTTTCGCCCAAAATACATTTTGCCTGCATTAAAACTGTACCTAACTTTGTGTGACCCTCGTGACAGAAACGAGACGAGACGTGACGTTAATGCTGGTCATGTGACGATAACGAAACGAAACCTATAATGAATTTTTGGACGAATAAGAACAAGACTAAATGTGGTTTACAATATAAAAACTGTGCTAAAGTGTCTCTTCATTTTCGTTGACTAAAACGAGACGAGACGTCACGTATCTAGAGTGGACAAAAGTTTTGGGACAGTTTTTCCTCCTTGAAAATTGGGTGCGTCTTTTATTCCGGAGCGTCTTTTAGGCCGAAAAATACAGTAATTACAGTCGGCATAATGGATTAAAATCAGAGGGAAATCTGTAAATCTGCAAATTTCTATTTAGGGATCTTGTATTTTTTGTTCTTGCTGTGAGTTCTGATGATCTAAGGTCCAGTATATTGTGGACTCAAACATGTTAAAGTATTGCTTAGAATATGTTTTCAGAGTAGACATCAAGGCAGATTTTTTACTCACTCTGTATAAGAGCGTCTGCTAAATGACATAAATGTAGGAGTAAATGTGTCATAAAAAACTATTATAGAGAGCCTGTAAACATCTAGTGTTTTGTAACTGCTTAAACTGTAGTTGTCTGTAGGGATTCTTCTCCCTTGGTTACTTTTAAATAAACTGCTTGGATGGGATGATTTTGTCCTGTGTGTCCCACCGATGCTCCGTCGAATTGAGAGATCTGGGGAAGTTGGGCACTTGAATGACACCTTGAGCATCATGTTGCCTTCACCACAGTGCAACCTGGTGCTGTCTCTGTCCCAGATAAGTGATGGACATACACATACCTGGATGTCCATATAATGGAGAAGAAAAAGTGATTAATTAGGCAAAATCACCTTCTTCCATCACTCCATGGTCCAGTTTTTATGTCCATTGTTGGAGCTTTCAGCAGTGTACAGGGGTCTGCATGGGCACTATGACCGGTCTGCAGCCCCATACACAGCAGGGGGTGCTGTGCTGTGAGTTCTAATCTGATCAGAGTAGACTGATCTTCTACAGCACCTCTTCTGTTGAACAAGACCAGATGGTACTCACTCCTCACAGGCATCACTAAGCCTTGAGACTCTGTTTCCGGTTCACTGGTTCTCCTTCCATAGACCATATTTGGTAGCTTCTGACCACTGCACACCAGGAACCCCCCCCCAATACCTCCTGTTCTGGAGATGCCCAGTTGTCTAAACCTTGTGGAAGTGTCTCAGAACCTTTCACTCTTGCTCACAACATCAACTTTAAAAACTGTTTATTTAATTGCCTAATAAAACCTTCTTTGCTGGAGACCATTGTAACAATTTAATTTGTGGCCGATCACAGTATATAATAAAATGGTATGTTTTAAATGTAAGGTGGTATTAGATTGCTTCTGCTGTGCAACACCAAGATTGTTAGTAAGATGCACTTCCTGTAGTATCATTTGCTTTCAGTCTAGTTTGGTTGGAAAATTTTCATTTGAAAGTCCCTTCTGAAAGAGGCTTTTAATAGGCTGCATTCTTGTAGGGCTCAATTAATGTTTTGGTTTCAGCAATGTATCTATTCATTATCTTCTTTTTCTGGTCCTTGTGTGATGCCTCTCGCCGCCCTCCTCTGTGTCCTGTCAACACACCTTCCTGACGGCAAGCATCTGGCACATTTCAGGAGATGGGACGAACTGATAGCAGTGTGTCTTTCTCTTCTTTTCTCTCTCGCTCAGGTCTAAGGGATGAACGTAGCTCCAGCTCTCTGACACCCCTAAGCTAGGGCCTGTCTGGTGGATTCCGCCCGACCCAGCGGTACGTTCGCTCTGCTTCACACCCAACATGCTGATCAAAGAGTACCGCATCCCCATGCCCATGAGCGTGGAGGAGTACCGCATCGCCCAGCTCTACATGATCCAGGTTAGTGCGCCTTCTCGATTTTACAAACTACTTTGAGATGCGTGCTTATAAGATTAGTATGAAAAAGTGTATATCATTTTTAAAGCAGTTTCAGTTGATCTTGCCTGACATGCATTAAGCTAAACATCAGTGCCAGTGATGCTTTTAGGTTAATGGGGCAATTCCTTTTCTGTCTTTAAATTCCCTGGCTGTTTCTCGGACGTGGTAGGCCAAAATAACCTGCTGTTCATTTGGAATCTAATGATAAGTTCAGGATATATAAGGGTGAACATTGGTTTGGTAGTAATGTGATGAACATTAAATGCTAGTGTTGTTTTTTAGACTTGTGTCACATTGGTTTTAGTATCCAGGCCACAGATTTTTTTTTTTTCAGTTTTAATGCTAGTGGTCCTTAGCGTCATTGTCCTCATTAGCATAGATTGGTTTGTTCTGTAGTTCTGAATACATTTGAAAAATGTTTTTTCTAGTAATACTTTAGGGTTCTAGAGATGGACCTACAAGGAAATTACGATTTTCAACCACCTTCTCCTATTTTGATTTTCCATTTGAGTTCAGAGTTATCTTGCTGTCAGCTAAACATAGATGTGCTTTTGGACCCTGGTAATGGAGCATGCTGGGAATAAAGATCCAAACTCCTTCGTCTTCCAATAAGCTCATGCTGAGACCATCAGAAGATGAAAAGTGCTGATAGCCATCAGCTGTGACCAGCAATCAATACAGGAGCTTACGCCACCAGATCTGTGATCTGCATATGTAAACAGCTCTCAGGGATTCCTTAACAGAAGGTTATCCTTTTATGCTGACTCAAGGCCAGCATTGCAGTTAATAAAGCTTCAGTTCCAGCAGTAATTGGTTCCTATTTTGAGCAGAAATCCAATTGAGTGAAAGGGGAATGGTTGTGGCCATCTTGGCAGCAAAGTATTTGCATGAAAGCACTACACTCCTGCTGTCAGCCCAGCGGTTTTGTTCTCTCTGCAGTGAAGCCATTCCACCAGCATAACCTGACAGACCTGTACCTGAATTATTTTCCTGCTTCTCCCTTTTGGGCAGGTTCCAGACGTTGAGACTGTGAAATATATATATGCGTTGAGGAATGTGGCCTGGGCTGAAACTGCAAGGAAGTGGGTCATGATGTACATAGTTTTTTAAACTTTTCCTTTCCAGTTTTTCCACTTTCTCTTGCTAATAAGATTTTCAGAGACTTTCCCAATCTCGTCACACCAATGACACCTGGAGGATGAGGGCTTTCTCCATAAAGCATTTTTTCTGACACATCATCTTTGGACTGCTCTAAATGCTTTAAGGAAAATGCGGACTGAAACCACCACTAAAAAGTTAACAACAAATGTTGGCTAGAATTGGGGCTCTGATATCATCTGTCTGTTTTATCCGGTGTGCCCCCTAAGGAAGCTGCCTAGTGTTCCTATATGGACATCTTGGCCTTGGGTGTAATAATGCTCACATTTAGGTGTCATTTTGGGCTTCATACAGTGATAGGCTTTTTATTGTTTGAATCCTCAGCCAAATTTCTGACCAGTCAATCACTAAAGCCTGATTCATACTTATGCAAAGGCAAATGTGCTCCGACACGGCGCTGTACCGTCGGATCCCGTTTGTACTCATACTCGTCCGACACTGCTGCAAAGAAATTCGCCGCCAGGACAGCAGGGGGCGCGTTTCTAACTTATCGGTCTTGAAGCAATTCTCCGTCAGAAAAAAACTCTTCTCCCACCTCAGGGCTGACATGGGCCAAAAAAAAAAGGTTTTTCAGGCTCCCACTTTTTAAAAAAATTATATTAAAATGAAATAAATTTGATTACACTTGGTCTTAAGTTCATTGCTATGGCAACAAACAGGAACAATGCAGTGCACCCAAGAAACCTATATTGCAGGCTCCAGTCTCTACAGGGTTGTGTCTCTGTGTTGATATGATTATGTCTGGGAGTCAAAATATTCGAATGTTTATCTGTTAACTCTGTGTCCTGAGCAAGATCTGAAGACTGAAGAATTTGTCCCTCATTTTAAGCCATCGCTTTGTGTACTCCCCGAGGCTGATGTTGGCTGACCAATCACAGACGTCCAGCATCCAACGCGGCAGTCGGATGTCTGGAAAATAGAGCTCGACTCCAACCGACGATCCATACCACGTCATATAAGTATGAATCAGGCTTTAGTTAATGACAAGTGACTAATTTTCAAAGTCACTAGTTTGCTACATTGATGTGTGCTGCTGTTGTATCACCTCTCAAATCCGGCTAGGAGAAAAACAGCAATGTACACCTAGCCTTGCGGTGAGTGATGTTAAAAAAAACTTGTAATCTGAAAGATACTGATGGGAACACAAACATTTAAAATGCTGCAAAGGACCCACCATAGTTGAGGTTACACAGATTTCCAGCATTGAGGAAGAAGTGTGTCCTGAAGAGATCCCCAAAGCCCCCTCGGCCTGGCCGGAAAGGAAGAGGTGTGTACAGATGGAGCCCACCAGCCCAGTAGGCCTCCCCACCTAGGTAATCACCTGCCAAAAAGAATGGGACAAAAGTCCTTTTTGGTTTGTTTTTTTTAATATGCCAATTAGTCCTGGTCATGGGTCTTAAAAACACTGCTAATACAGTTCCAGGCCCTAAATTCATTCCGAAGGTAAGCATGGGTAAAAACAAACAGTATTTAACCGGGCACGATTACAGAACCATGATTCAATTAATATGCAGATCTACGTAAAATAAGTCTATAATAAACAGAACAAGTGTGCAAAGAGTTTATAAACAGTTGAAGGTCTCAAATGGTTTAGTGTACTGTATTTCTCACCTTCACTCTGTGGTCCAATGCTGTACATGCTGAAACCCCTCACACTGGTGGGACCTCCCAGATAAAACCTGGTTATATTGAAGCAATGTTAGAATTACCCTTCCTACACCAATCCTACCTTTTGTTCAGACATACTGTATAGATTGTCACGCATTGCGCTTTAAATAGATGTTTTTAGATCTCAAACAATTCCTCTTAAGTAGATGCAGACAAATGTCTACTGACCGGTCAGAAATGGACGTGGGTTTTTCTCCAATGGCCAGCAGCATACCACCCCACAGAGAAGCAGAGAGAATCTACAGAGAGGAGAACTGCTTAAAAACCAGCCAGTGTCTAAATATCCCAAATCAGATCAAATGAAGTGCAAAATGAGAAATCAAATTTTGCCACTGCTCCTTACTGAGTCCCAAAGGAGACGCTTGTTGAATTGAATCTCAAAGTCCTCCTTCAAGAAGCTAGCATCTCCTCCTGTGTAGCCTGCCAACTCCTGCAATGCCAAAAAATTTATTCAGTGTGTTTGTGTGTGTTTCTATATACATATACATATATTTACATATACACACACATATACATATATATATACATATACATACACACACACACA
>JBBKCR010000034.1:10614062-10627146 GCA_037577295.1 Ladigesia roloffi | reverse complement strand
TGCGATTATGGGGGGGTCCTTTGAACATTTTCTGCTCCAGTAGGGGTCCCCGGCCCAAAAAAGTTTGAGAACCCCTGTTCTAGACCATACTAACCCCCGTTTATGCTGTTCTGTTATATACTCCGCATTTGCACCAGTTTTGAATGCTGTTCTAGAATGCTCACCCTCATATGTACTGATCTAATTTGTTCACCCTTATTCACACTGCTCTAGAATATTTTCCACATTCACAAAAAATTTGAAAGCTTACCCCTTTTAACCCTCCGGCCCTCCTCGTTTTTGCTACCCTTTCAGCGCCCTCGTGGCCAAATATGGCCACCAACAGATTAAGTCTGTGATTTTTATTATATTTATGGTTTTTTACTATTTTTACTGCATAAAGTGTTTCATTAACATCAGTACTTGTCACTATGCACTTGTTAGAAAACAATTTTCTATATTCTCAATGCTGCTGGATTTTCTTGTTACTAATAGTACAGTCTGTGATATGGAACTGATTATCAACACTGATTATTATGCATTGTTTATTTTTTGCAGTGAAAGCAAAGTTGATAAAACTCCCACTCAGCGTCTTCGTGGACAAAAATGGCCGCCTCCTGTTTTCACTCCCAAAATATTATAAAATTAATATATATTAAAATAGTTTTCGACTTTCACCAACGTGATTTCTTAAATTGGCATCAGTCCTTGTCATTAAAAAAGCAAAAATTCATTCAAATTAATAATTTTAGCCACTGACTGCACCTGCATAAACTTCAGGACAGATCTACAAACAGTGCCAGAATTTGTTGTTGATGCCCAGTGATTTTTTTTTTGTTTTGGGAAATGAGATACTTGGGTTTTACATTTTGTTTATAAAAAGTACAAAGCCAAAGCTGCTTTCTGCATGTGCATCAAAGTGGTTTGCCTGGGAAATCAAAGCTCAATAGACTGACAATCGAAATTCATTGTACCTTGGAGGTATGATAAGCTTATTTCTAATATTACATATATGTGCTGCAATTTCACACAGGCACAATTTTTTTCACACAAACCATTATCTGTCATCCTTGAGGTCACACCTATGTCAGAATTGTGTCATTAATTTTCTCCATTGGAGTGCAGTAAGCCATTATGCTCCCCTATTGGATACGAAGAACATTATATAAAATTGCTCGCTTGGCCAAAAATGGATAAATGACATCATCTGGTAGAAAACACTATAAACTACATTTTTCAGTTGTTGAGTTTAGAATGAAAGCATTTGAATCCAAATTGTATGATTTAAAAGTGTAAATAACATGGAATTAACAAGCATAGTTTTAATGGGTTTCAATTGGTTACAATTTGATTTATGGGGTTTATTATTGATTTTACTGAGTGGAAGTAAAAAATTTAAAGATCTACAATAACTCAAGACCCTTAGGAAGTTTCATTCCATTTGCATTAACACAGCTAAAATGGTAAACACTAAAGAGAGTGAAGTGGCCAAAAATGTCCAGAGGACGTCCACAAGGTTAACAGTGTTTTAGGCCATTCATATACCTTTTTGTGTTCTAATATGCACACTATCACTAATAATGTTAAAAAATACCCATTCTCTTTCATACTGTTTACAGTGTTTACACTCTTCCAGAATGTTCTCCCCAATTCACAAAGCCCACACATCTACCACAGTTCTAGACAGTTCCACCCCCCATTTATGCTGTTTTATTCAAATCTCCTGACACAGGAAGTTTTTCTAGAATGGGGAAGTTTCACATCAAACTACATTGTTGACATTTTAAACATGTCATAAACAGGTACATTTAAGTAATCAAATTCATGTTTTTTGGCTTATATTGTCCAACAGTACCTCATAGAAAATACAGAACAATACACTAAACAGCTCATGTTTTAACAGCACTCCTAATTCTCAGGTTTGCAATCAGACAGTGTAGGATTGTGTTAGACTTGTCTTCTGGAGTGTTATGGTGGAGAAGGAATGTAACCACTTCGCAAGGAAGCCAAGGAAGCCCATTCGTCAGCAAGAATGCCACGGTTCCTCTCACTGCTGCTTTTCCACCCCTCCCGTCCCCCACCATCACCGTCACAGCGTCACAGCTGAGCTCTGGCTGCTATGGTTACGGATGACATCAGCAAGAGCGTGGCACTCTGTGCAATCATTTGTTTGCAGTGTGTGTGTGTGAGAGAGAGAGAGAGCGAGAGAGAGAGAGAGAAAAAATCTAAGGGTGGGGTGGTGGGTGGGGGTGCGAAGGGAGAGGTCACGATGATGCAGGCACGTTGCCAGGGCAACTTTTACTCTGCTGATTTTGTTATCCTTTTCTGGAGACGAGCTCTGGAGGCGCTCCACAGTGAGGTCAGTTGGAGGTAGATGCAGGATCAGGGGTGATGGGCGTAGAGTGAGATAGAGTGGGCATTTTCTCCCTCTAAATAAACCCCTTCACATGATTCTCGGCTTCATTTACCTTCCCCTGTTGCTGCTGGAAAATCATAGGCCTGGGTAAAAAATGTGAGAAAACATGTTTTAAAGGTTCGCAGTCAGCTACATTAACTCAGATTAAGATATATTAAGATGATGTTACCCATTGTGCTCTGTTTACACCTCTTTAACTTGAGACAGTGAAACACAGCTTCAGACATGAATGAGCTATGTTGATCTATTCAACTAAGAATAAGACTAGTCCAGGTTAAAATAGCCTCTCTTAGAGGTAAGGTTAAAAGTCTATTTATAGTATGTAGGTTCAGGTGTTTATTCTGATAGCCTCCATAGATTATCTATGGATACAGTTAATAAATTATGAAGTGAAACTTCCTGGGTATATATGAGCAATACCTGAAAAATAGATTCAAATTTTGGCTTGACGTTAGAGCTGTATATAGAAAATATTAGTACTGCTATTGTTCTATATATAAAATGGTCAGTATCATCACTTATCTGTAATAAAATTATGTAAAATATGTTTCAAAATGCATGTTTCCCCTTCCATAAAGCCCAAATATGGAAACGTAGCTGCAAAAAACAAATCATGGTTTTTGTGATGTCCCAAACCCAGTAGATTTCCAAATCTATTTATTCAGCCTACAGCTGGTTCATCCTGTCTGTTCAGTTAGTTTAATTCTAAGAGACAAACTGGTTAGAAAATGGTGTAAGAATGAATTATGGTGAGTTTTGAATTACATTTTGCAGAGCAGACGGATATAAAAGTGATGGAAAACATGAAACAAGAGAAAACGTATAGCATAGGCCCTGTAAAAACATCTTGGAGTATCAGTTCCTTTTTTTGGTCAGCTTTGAGGCTTCTTGCAACTTTCCGTGATATCAGCATTGCAGCTGAACAGAGAATATATTGTGGGTATATTCTTTGTTAAGCTGCAATATCTAGTTATAGTTAAATTTAGGATGAGATTTATGCACATTCATGCTGTATTATGGAGATTCTTATGGAAGTATTTTTATATTAATTGACTGATTGGGTAAAACACTTGATGAAGACATTTCTATGAGTGGAAAAAATGAGGAGGTGGCTTATATTTTATGCAAATTAATCGTGCTAAAGTGGTTCCTATCAATTTCCGTGGATCTACATACCATTTAAGGAGAAGGGCCGCTAATGTTTTCACTGGTTACAAAACTGATACGCGATTAATTTATCATTTACAATGATCCATATGGGAATGACTAACATACAGACATGAGACTTATAGACATTATGAACTGTGGAGGAAAGCAAATCTTATTATAACGTTCTTTGATTGTACCCCCAGCTTTGACACCCCTGGCCAGGTTGGGATTCAGATTTGTTCGAAGTATCCCTTTAGGAATGGGCAGACAGTCTGGACAATTTCCCTGTCTGTATCGACGTAGCTATTTGTCGGCTGGGTGTAAATGCAATCCATCACGAGCCTGAGCGTATTGGACTGCTGCCAGGAAAGTGGGCTCCAATCAGGCTCTGAAACATTGAGCTTCCTTTCATGGGGTGACTCGTGTTTGTGAATGGCTTGAAATGGAACAGTGCAGCATTATTGCCTATTACCCCCCTCCAGGCCTGGACAGAGCTCTCAGCTGCTGCATGCCACCCTGCCGGCATAGTTTCCTCATATTAATATTTAATGGGGAAAAATTCATTATTTGGATGGGGTGTGTGTGTGTGTGTGTGTGTGTGTGTGTGTGTGTGTGTGTGTGTGTTGGGGGGGGGTATTGGCAGAGATAATGCTTGCACTAGCTGTAAGTTAATTAAAGCTGAGTGCAGAGTGGTGTCTCCCGCTTGAGAGAGATAAGTACTCTGAAATGAAGAAGGAGCCAAAAGCCGTACGACGCCACAAAACCACGTAGAAAAATACCACCAGCAGCCGCACTCTTTCTGTCCCTCACTTTCTATCTCTCCCTCTCTCTCTCTCAACACGACTCAAAAGTCTGGCGTCAATACAACACGGAGAGACACAGTATCCCACCCAGTAATTACATTTTGAGCTCTTTGCGCCTAATTGGATCAAGGTGCAATTAAAACGTCATATACGGCCAATTTGAAATGATACAGTCTGCCCACCAAATCGTGGCCTGCCGTTAGCAGATGCCCACCGTACATCAGTGTGGGCCGCCTGGGCTGGAGCTGTAATGCACTTTATTGTCTTGCAGTAAAAAAGGATTGGCAGAGATGTGCACTTTGTTTGTGTTTACATGTAGCCAAGTTCTGACTGCATGGTCCTGGAGACAAACGCCTTGAACCACCTCTCATTTCTTTATATTTTGCTTAAAATCACCTTCTTGCTGCCAACATACTATTTGATCCCTGTCAAGCAGTGTTATCGTTGACATATTGAGTAGAATTAAAATAAAATAAATGGGAACAAATGCTTTGCTGAGACACACTGCAAGGTACATAAAGTACGTTGTTTAGATAAAGGAGCTCCAACCACTCAGCATTCATTGGTATTTAAGATTGCCTACCATCCGCGAAGCATCTCCATCTGCAGTCCATGCAGACAAATCACACTTTACACAAGTCAAACTCCAATTTCAGCTAATAACGAAATTCTGAAGAGAGTAATTTGGTGGAGAAGGTTGGTTTGATGGTTCTTGAGCTAAAAGTCTGCAGGAACATCTTTGGGAGTTGGTGACCTCTGGGTTTGCGAATTTCTATTCTTTCCACAACAAAATAGTGAATATTTATACTTTTTTAAATCAGTTTTCTTTCCTATAAATTCCTTTCAAATCACTGAGGATTGGTTATTTTCTGTGCATACACAAGCTGTTTCAGGAAGACAGTTGTCGACCTCCAGTTCTCTTGTGAAAAAGAAGTCAAACAGATGAAGCCTTGTGGCCATGATCACCTGGAGATCTGCCATCCTGTAAAATTGAACAACAGGTGCTCAGGTGCTGGCTGGATCAGATACTGTAGCTATAGGGGACAGCATCCAGTTAAATACTTTCCTCTGCAGGATCTCCAGCTCTCCAGCACGGTTTGGTGATCTCCCAACACATACACACCTGGTTCACTCATCTGTTAATTGCCAGGTTTAGTGAGTTTGTTTGATGGGACTAAACTCTACCCTTCAGGACTGGAACTAGGAAATTGATGGCTAGTGGAACCAATTACAGGACACTGAAGAGACAAAATTGGTCTGAAAACATGTTTGCATTTTACACTTTGCTTTTTCTTCCTTTGTGAAGAAACTGTGGGTGTGTGCATGTGTTTGGATTAGGGCTGGGAATTTAACGCCTTAATTAGATTCATTAATCACAGAAAAAAATAACGCGTTAACGCAATTAACGCTTTACCTCATCTTCCCAGTCATAGTTCGGGGAACCTCAGATCCTCGGTCTTAGATCACTGCTGCGTGAGCTAATAAAAAGTTGTCAGTGATGTCTTGTGAATGTTTTTGCCAATTCTGACTCTGAAGGAGAATATTTGCCTTTTGGAAAAGATGCTTGCGCTTCTCTCGGGTTCAATTTTGAAGTGCAGCTGCACGGCCATGCGAGGCGAAAGTCAACACGAAGCACAAACACGTTTATTTCAACATTTTGCCCATCGGGAAAGTGTGTGACAGTGGTGAACGTGGTCGTAGTGTCTGTAGGAGAGCTGTTGGTCGAGCTAGAGGCAGCCGGAGAGTGATTATTGGGCTAGAAGTAGCCGCATTAGCTTTCTCAACCAGACCTCCAGAGGGGCGGAGTCTCAGCGCTGTGGGCGGAGTGTGTGAGAGAGCTGGGAGACGTAGTTTATCAAAACTGTCATATACTGAAACCTAATTCATGGGTTTGGGTTAGTCAGTGATAAAAATGTCATGACCATTGTAGCCTAAGCTATAGGCTTGTACTCAATAATAAATGATAAAAAACCTGCTTCTTGTAACGTCTGTATGTATGTGCGATTAAATGTGATTAATTAGATTAATTAATCGGCACACCATGTAATTAATTATATCAAAATTTGCGACTGCACTAGTTTGGATGCATATTAATATGATTACAAAATACTTAAGTTAAATCCCTATGAAAGGAGATAATAAAATAAATGTACAATGAAAACAAAAAAAACAATATAATTTACAGCTGTTATTTTGACAACTGCAAGATACTGACCAGTTTTAGTTTTGAGAGAGAGTGAACAAAGCATAGATACCCACATTTGTGTGTGTGTGTTTGGGAAAGAGAGAGAGAGAGAGAGACCAGGGCGTTGTGGTTGCTGTGGGGGGGTTGATGGTGGTCTGGGCACGGGTGTTGGGCCTGATGTCAGCTGTCAGCACCGTAATGAAGTGCTGCTGCACGGGAGAGCGAAAACAGAGTCAGACTCTGCAGCATCTCTCTCTCTCTCTCTCTCTCTCTCTCTCTCTCTTTTTCTTTCTCGCTCCCACTCTGCTCTGCCTTGGATGCTCCTGTCCCCTATACACCCGCCACCTCCAGCTGTTGACAGTGTGCTTGTCTTCTTTCTCTCTCTCTCTCTCTCTCTCTCTCTCTCTCTCTCACTCTCTCGCTCACCATGTATGGTTGCAGTGTACACACATGCTGGCATGTTTGACTGTGAGTAACAGGCAAGTGCATCATAACAGGTGAGATGTGCTCAGAATGAGAATTATAAACATGCACTCACACTATCTTTCTATCTCTCTCTCCTCTCTCGCTCTTTCTCCTGACTCTTTCTCTGTCTCTCTCTCTCTCACTCATATACATACACACACACACACACACAAGCCTCTATACATGCTGTTCATTCCTTGTCTGTGTGTCTGTGTGTATCTCTATCCTGCTGTCTGCGGTGGAGGGTTCGACAGGCGCTAAGGCGGCTCCCGCGGTAAAGGGTTTGCATTTCACACAGACAGGAGTGTGTCGTGTGGAGGAAGGCAGCGTGTGTGTACTGAGCTGACGTCAGTCTTGAATGTGCGTTATGCTGCTTTTCAGGCTGCTCGGTGCCGAGGAAGAGATGGGGAGGGGCTGACATTGACAGTGTCAGAGTCGTGTGTGGTACGTTGATATTCAGCTGCCGCAGGTTGTAGCCTTGTTGAAGAATGTACCAGCCTGGCACCAGAGATTTGTATACATGTTTTTCACTCAAGGACATAGAATCTTTCAGGTGTATGCATTTTGCATTTTATACAAATAGTATTCAAAGAACTCATCGTTTTTTAATCAACCTGAGATTGATGTTCCTAACATACAAGACCATTCCATATCATATCATACCATACCATATTATAACAGATTACATCAAACCATAACATACTATACCACATTACAACCATACCACAGCAGACACAGTATACCATAACATACCATACCATACTATATACTATCATAACATACCATATAAAAATACCATACCAGATTACATCAATCCATAACATATTATACCATATTACAACCATACCACAGCAGACACAGTATACCATAACATACCATACCATACTATATACTATCATAGCATACCATATAACAATACCATACCAGATTACATCAAAACCATTCCAGACCACTACAGGTGTTTCTGCTCTCCAGTGACCTTCCATCCAAACATGACTTTCTCCGATTCATCTCCTGACGAGCGAGGGTTTTTTCCTTACTGCTCTAAAATAAAATATTTATATTTAAAGTTGTAGTTAAACTGTAATATAGAAAGTCATAAAGGTTTCATCTGCCTTGTTGAAAAAAATCATATGCACATGTCCAGGTAGTAGCAGGGGCAAAAATAAAATTTTGTTTATTATCTGAGCCAAATTCTCCTGGTTACTTTGTGCAGTTGTTTTCCAAATTCTTCCTGTGATTTTAAATGTTAATGCCACAGAAGAATGTGTGATATTGCATAATATTTTGAAAGAGATTTAAATGAAATTATGTAAATTACATCACATTATGTACAAATGATGAAAAAATCACGTACAAATTATTTTTGACAGTTCGATGAAGTCATCAGGTTGTGGTCTTGATATCCCTGCAAACCCAAAACATAAAACTTCATCCTGATCATTATCAAATATAAATTATTTAGTGATTTATTATCATTGTATAATTATATAATAGTTATTATAATGTTTGTATGTACTTAAGTAGGTAAATCTCTATATACTATATTATTATAATTTAATTAGGTTAAAAAAAATCTGAATTCCAATGACAATGTAAACACCAATAATAAATAATGAATGCAGGATGTAATTGAGAGTCTCGTGTATGTGTTCACATATCGTCAGTATCGTGGGATGACTAGTTTGTGCCATGCGAAGGAAAAGTGCCGGTATATTGTGGACGATACAGTATAGCACAGCCCTAATGCAACTTTAATGTAGCTTTTAGTTTCAGCTTAATGGTTCTCTCCTTGTTCAAAGAGACAAAAGCCTGGTCTTGAATGACTGGTAATTACTGCTCAGGGGCTGCTGAGTGAACAGACTTTCCTATCAGGACTTTCTTTAATGTACTTCAACAATCTGTTTGGCCTACAATAGATCAGAGTCTGAAACTGAACAAATTAATCATCCCTTCATGGTAAAGTCTTTGTTCCTTGCACTATTACTCAGCAAGCTAATGTAACCTGAGCTAGCTTCTATTTTAGCTGAAATTAGCTCGCTAAGTAGATGTACAGATGATGTACAAGCTTGTCATTTAATTTATGTGGAACAAACAATCACTCTCCCTTAAACACCGCTATTGAGGTGTTATAGGGCTTGTAGACGGATCAGCTAATAAAATCACCTTAGTGGATGCTGTGGACCGGCGTTCCTGAAATTCAGCTGTTGGGGAACATTTTTGAACATTTTAATGGCTAAATACAAAGTTCTTTATTAGTGTTAAAACACTGCAGCTCCATTAAAGCATTAAAGCAAATTTGACTGGTCACATTTTCAAATATATGTAGATTCGTTAACCCTCCAGCGAGCTACTTGGAGAGGGGTTACGAGCTACTGGTAGCTCGTGAGCTACGTGTTGGAGACCCCTGCATTAAAGGCTGAGATTTCGCTTACTTGGACACTTGGGAAACAACTTGGGTTCTCACCCCAGTGACCTGAGACTCAATTTGAGGCTTGGCAGAGACTTGATTTTAGACTCGGACTCTCACCACAGATACTTTGAGGACTTTGAGTCTTCGCTAGAGACTCAAGATTTTATTTAAAGGGGACATATACCTCTTTTTAAACAAGGTATTATAGGTCTATGAGCTACAAAACACGTTCTTTAAGTTTTTGCACAAAATCACTCTCACAAACCTATCTCACTAGCTCTATTCTGTACAGGTTCAGTCCCTTTCATAATGAGCCGTTAATGGGCTCTGTCACTTTTATGCAAATTCACTGTTTCTGGCCACACCCACCCAACCCTGAGCATTTACCACACGTGAAAATGGCCGAAAACATGCGCTCTCCAGCCCTATATGTTGGACCCAGAGTCGGACCCAGAGCGAGATGAACACAACACTTCACGAGTGACTTGCCTTTACCTGTAGCCGTAGTGCTCGCTGTCTTATGTGTGCTCGTGTTTCTATGCAAACGTCCTTATCCTGACGTTAGGATAAGGGATTCGTCCAAACGGCTCTTAGAAGCTTTTGATTCTTGACACCAAAATCTTTCAGTTGACTCACAGAAAATGGATGGATGTTTTTTCACATTTGGAGTGCTGATAGGAGCAGTGGAGACCCAGTGGAAATAAAAAATGATTCAAAATTGTTTTCTTTAAACTCTCACCCCAGACACTTCAGACACAACTTGGAGTCTTACCCAGAGTGTCAGAACTCTGCTTGTCCTCTCGATCTAGAGACTCAAGGCTCAATTCAAGACTCTCAGGCACATGAATTGTCTTGTGAGCAATGTATTTTGTTAATGTTTACCAAAAATCATGCTTTAATAAATGTATTCATCCATGTATTTTAAAAAAAGTTGCATTCTGAGTTGAAAGATTGTAATTAGTTTGTTCAAATAAATATAATGTGGCTTTCTCCTGATGTTGTGCTTTCTTGTGCACAACATAATGATCTGTTTTTAAATCCATTTCCATTTTCCATTCTTGGATCCTTAAATGATCACCTCACCCAATAATCTTCTCCACCCAAACAAATCGCTACTGTTGCTGCCATTTACTAAATATCATCCAAGTTCTGTCCCAGCATCACTTAAGTAAAAAGAGCTTTCTGTGTTGAGCAACTTATCTGTGTTGACATTTAGTTCTGCTGCTTTTCACATTTTGTAAAAATCACTTGATGGAGGTATGGAAGTTACAGTAGCCGTTTCCACTCTCTGGCAAAAATGCCATGTTATATGAGCGGCTTTAAAGTAAGTGTCGCCTGGTTTTAATCTGTGCGGTTATCTTGCTAATGCAAAGTCAATGCTGATGTAATCAGCATGGCCATCTGCCCTTTGAATGGGACAACCTGTCCATCCTGTCATCAGCCGTCGTCTGTTTGCACAGCACATCTGTGAAAACAAATTCATTTTAATAGGATGCAGAGCAGAGCTAGTTCAACACTAAACTGATGGATGGCGGCCTGTACAATAGCACAAAGCTGTCAAACTCCAGTCCTGTGTTTTTCTTCCACTCTCACTCGGGTGCACCTGACTTTTATGCGGTGCTGAATCACAAATGTTGAGAAATGCTTAATAGTGACCTTAGCCTGGGGTTCATCCAATACAGCTATTAACTTCACCATAGCCATAATTCATAATAGGACTCAGGTCTAGTCTGGCACACAACGAGAATTATTATTTTCAGACCTGTTGGAATACATCAGCCACCACCAAACAGTTCTCTGTTATAAAGAAAAAGCTAATTCTAACCAAGACATGCTCGATAGATGTCGGCAGTTGCCAAGCTGTGTTCATTTAGCAGCCAAATTCAAAGTGGGTTTGGATGTTTAGATGCAAATGAATGCAAAATTCTTAAGGTGCTTTAGATGGTACATATACAGGGGTGTACATACAGCCCAAGTATAAATTGTGTGTTTGGAAACAAACGTTTTTAGGTTGTCCATCCTGGATAGGTTTGTAAACTCATTTGTCACTTTATTTATTGCTCAGAAGTGCAGTGTTGTCTGGTGTGATGGCGTTTTGAGGCTCCAGGCTCTACAGTAAGGATAAAACAGAAGGCTGCTGGCATTCGCTTTGGCACAGTGGGCTTCCTTTCAGGCAGAACAGATGGCAGAGGCCTGCCAAGCTCTTTGCCACACTTTATTTCAACATTGCATCTGCTGGCATATGTGCCCGGCTCAGCCTGTCATTTTGCTGCCAGCGGCTGTGGAGGAGGTGAGAGGTGGGCGCGGCGATCGATGCGCAGAGCCGATTGATCGCTGCAGCATCACTGAGCCTCGGCAAATGACCAGAAACCGCTGCTCTATCGGATCTGTACATGAAACGCAATTACATGGGCCTGTGGCAACATCCATGACGCGCGGAGGGTTGTGGCCGTCTCCGGGAGGCCGAGTTTATTTAGAAATAGCTGTGCTGCAACAGGGTCGTGTGCCCTGGTGGAGTGGCATGCTGTAATATGGAGTAAGAATCTTAAAGTGACCTCTACTGCTGTAGAGGACTGAATTAGGATATCAGGATTGTAGAAGAGAGTTTAACAAGGGAAGATTAACATACATTGTAGTGCTGTTTTATTATTACTTATTTTTCAGACCTCTTTCAGCGCAGTCTGTGCACAAAGCCAAAGAATATTAATAAACAGACTTGAAAAATGGGCTAATGTGGTGGATAAGGTGACTACAGGGATCTACCGCCCTTTATGTATAGCCTTTTGGTAACATTAATGGCATCAATGAGCATGTTTTTGTGTAGTAAAAAAATGATATGATGGTTAGTGAGTTTGTTATTGTTTTTGTCAGTTTGTTAGCCACATTAGCTTTGTAGCCTTCTAAAGAAGCAAACTTCGCACATGAATCTGCCTCTGTGTTTGGGGAAAAATGTGTTGATACTTGTTTTTTTTTTCCTGACTGTTGCTAAAAACTTAGTCTGTCATTTCTGTGTCCCTGCAGAAGAAGAGCCGTGAGGAGAGTGAGGGCGAGGGCAGCGGTGTGGAGATCCTGGAGAACCGGCCCTATACGGACGGGCCCGGTGGCTCCGGACAGTACACACACAAAGTCTATCACATTGGCCAGCACATCCCCAGCTGGTTTCGCTCCATCCTGCCTAAAGCGGCTCTGCGGGTGGAGGAGGAGTCCTGGAATGCTTATCCTTACACACGCACACGGTAAGAGAGATGTCTACATGATAAATGACTGTAGTCTGTAGCCATGCTACTCTGTGGTGTTTGTTGACTTGGAAAAATGATCAGGATGCTCTTCCAATGCTGAATGGGTATTTTCTCTTGTGTGGTAGCAATTCTTGCTGTAGCTAATTTAGTACATATTATTGTAATTAATGTAGGATATTTTATTTTGAGTAATGTAGTACATATTATTGTAATTCATGTAGTAGGGATGAGCGAGTACAGCATTATCTGTATCTGTATCTGTATCTGTTAAACAGATGAATTCTCTGTATCTGTATCTGTACTCGGAAGGGGCGGGGCCTATCCCGGAAATGGGCGGGATTTATACAGGAAGTTGGTTGGGTTGTCTTGAAATGGGCGGGGCTTTAACCTGTATGTTATTTTAAGCATGCAATGGATATGTATTGATCAGAAATT
>JBBKCR010000034.1:10593407-10606621 GCA_037577295.1 Ladigesia roloffi | reverse complement strand
CGCGCGCTGACACACACGCGCTGACAGACGCCACTGCACGCAGACACAGTCAGCTACCCAATGAGAATTATTATTCATTCCGAGCACGGATATTAACTAATTTTACTAATTTTATCATACTCGTACTCGCCCAAAGTGCTTTATCCGTACCGGATACTCGTTTCAGCCGAGTATCCGGCTCATCCCTATAATGTAGTTTATTTTATTGTGATTAATGTAGTACATATTATTGTAATTCATGTAGTGTATATTATTGACCAACATGGTAGCAACGCCCAGTGAGCAAAATTCAGACAACTCATATCTTTTCCAGGCAAAAGAAGAGTAAAATGTGTATTATTGTTGCTAATGCCTTTGTTGTGCATTAGGTGGTTTGTGATATATTGTGTCATTTGCCTGATGATTTGTTAGCAAGGTGTTTACCATTGCTTTTGCTCGTCTTTCAGCTACACATGTCCTTTTGTGGAGAAGTTCTCTATTGACATCGAGACTTATTACAAGCCTGACACAGGGACCCAGAATGATGTCTTCAACATGACCTCGGCAGAGAAGAGGCAACGAGATATCGGTAGGGATGCAGTTCTGACTGTCTTTGTATTGTTTGTGTGTGTGTGTATGTGTGTGTGTGTGTAATGTTGCTCAGTTAGGAGAATTTTAATTGATAAAATATGGTTAAATATTAGGTTTTGGCCGCAAAACAGTCAGAAACATTAACTAATATTAAATCCTTAATCTGCTGACATTAGGAAGTATTGGGTTTTTTTGAAGCTTTAAAATGGAACTGAATATCAAACCCAGTTTTCATATTTTTCTAGCATGAGTAGATGATTTCTCAGAATCCTCATGTATATCTGCACAGCACTGTTTGCTTGAGGTTTCAGAATTGGTTTCATGTAAACATCATTATTTTAATATAAATGCAAAATTATAGCTGTGGATTTTTAAAAAAGGTAAAGTTGCGAAGATGTCAGTTCTTCATTTCTGAGACTGTCAGAGTGCATTCATCTCTCACACTCTGGCGTGGAATGTGCAGTGATTGCTCTTCTGTCACGCTCTAGTCTTTAAGATGCCGACTGAGCTCTGGCTCTGTCAAAAAGCCCCAAGCACGCATTCCTTGCGCAACCCACGAGCCGAGATGCACCCTGGGACAGGTACCGGAAGGTGTCTGGACTCAGACGCAGGCAGACGTCGTCTCTGCAGGGGGAAGCGCCCTGTGGCTGTTACATAACTCTATTCAAGGCTAAAACTGTGCCATCAGCGAGCAGAGTAGACACCTAGTGGCGGCCTGCCAACTCTGACCCTCCGAATTCTTCCTCAGACTCAGTGCTTTATCATTCCTTCACGAAGAGGAGCGATGAAGCACTAAATAAAACATAAATAAAATACATAAAAGGTGAAGAGTAAACATGGCAATGTAATATTTTGTATAAATGTTGGACACTATGCAGAAATGAGGGATATGAACTGAGCTAGACTGCACTGTATGTGTGATAGTGTTAAAATTTCACAGATTTTCCAAAATTTTAAGCTGTATAGAAAGTCATTCAGAGAGGTATGAGGAGAGATTTCTAAACTTAGCAGAATTGTTCAGAATTTGTTCAAACATGGTTCATATGAGCCACTGCTCAGGCTAATGTCTGAGACATTTCGTCTAGGACATACATTTATGGAGAAGAGATACCTGGTGTTGTAAGATAATACAGCACCATGTGTATGTATATGTATCTCCATGGAAACAAAACAACACGTTTCCATTTTTGTACAATTTGCAGCAGAATGTATGTACAATGAATTATTGCAGTATGAGCCACGTAAACAATAAGAAATGTCTCCATATATGTTGTAAGAGCAGTAGTGTTTGTATTGCAGCTTTTCTGTGTGCTATATTCCAGCAGCTTCACTCCTGATTCACACATATACACATTATTTACTATTGTAAAATAATGTAACATCAAGGTATAATGTATTATTTGTATGTAATATTTTTTTTTATTTTTGACATCGAAATTTTGAATCAATTAAATTTTTTGACATTTTGAATTAAGCGTGGTCAATAGTGTGTGTATGTATATATGATTAGGACCCTAACTCAACCCCATCCAACACCTTTGGAATAAAATGGATCAGAGATTTTGAGCCAGGCCTTTAAATCTCATGTTCTACAGAGTGATTTGGCAAAAATTCCCACAGAAACTCCAAAATCTTGGAAAGACAAGAAGAGTGGAAACTGGGGGAAGGGGGACCAAATCCAGATTAATTTCTATGTGTTTGAATGCAATATCATTAAAGTCCCTGGTAACGTAATGATACGGCCTCCCAAAACATTTGTCCACGTGATATATGTATAAGCATAGATTATTATTTTATGTGTAGTGTATTAATTTACCTTACAATGCCAGGTATCTTACCACCCTTCATTTCTGTATACTTTGCTTTGAGTCAACTTGGTGGTGCAAAAATATTTATTATAATGCCTGTCAAATTACTGAGTAGATTAAAAGTAAGAAATGGGTCCAATAGTTTTACTGAATCGTGCTGCAATGTGCCTAAAGCTACAAGGTGCCTAGGTAAAGGTGTTCTAACACTTAGCATTCAGCACCACAAGTATGCTAATCATTGGCCTCATCTGGAATCATCTGTTTCTACACTGTTTTTTTAGGTTTTATCTAAAAAATAAGAATTTAGAACCAAGTCACAATTTAGAGTTTTATTTTGTACTGTAATTTAATCGCTTAGCTTTGGAAAATTTCTAAGTGTTGTTACATTCCATTGATCAAATGTGTTCCCTTTTACAGACCCTATTGACATTGTGAAAGATTTCATCGCCCCTCATGAGTACCTGGCTGAGGAGGACCCTAAGTTGTACAAGTCTGTGAAGACCCAGCGGGGCCCACTGTCGGATGACTGGATCGAGGAGATCGGCCTCAACACTGGCAAGATGCCGGTCATGTGCGCCTACAAGCTCTGCAAAGTGGAGTTTCGCTACTGGGGCATGCAGTCCAAGATCGAGCGCTTCATTCATGACGTGGGTGCGTAGAAACGTCCAGAACTTTTGCAGTGAGAAGATTTGCTAAGCCAGTGGGCCAGTAGCATCACATTTGTTTGTGTTTTGCCTTCTTGTACACTGTTGTTTGTGTTTTGGGGATCTTTTGGCACTTCACAGTGTGATTGCGACTGTGATGCGATGATAAAATTATTATAAATGTATCTTTATAATTATTTTTTTCTATACAGGGTTTTTTTACTTTTTTGTTTTAAAGCAAAGTATTTTTAATGAACCATTAAAAGTTTTCTTCCATTACTCATAAAACTAATTGTGGATCCAACTGGAAAGTTACATTTTCTAGCATAGATCCCATCATCGCATTTTCCCAGGACCAGTGTGTCTGTAGCAGCGTACTTGTACATGTATGCAGACTACCGCAACACAGTGCAAAAGCCCTGGTTCTCAACAGCTGAACACAGAGTAAATACTATAGAGTTTGTTCCATCTTCCGATTTGGCTAGAACCTTTTACATCGGTTGATGGCCCTCTGGTTGGCATCAGCAACAACTCGGTGTTTTTCTTCCTTCTTGGGTTTAAAACGTGTGTGATGGTGTTTGTCATCTTCCTAAAATCTTTTTGTTTAGTTGACGCAGCTTATATAATGAGTCTCCTCTCCAGGTCCTTTTTCCCTTCAACCTTATGGAAGCCAAAGTGCTTCCATTTGCTGCTCTCCGGGTGCCCTGTTGGTTATATAGGTTAAATACAGAGAAAGAATTTCGTTTGCTCACACTGGGTGCTGTGGTGTGGTCATGTATGACTATGTGACGTCATAGACTGTCCATTTCCTGCTTTTCTGAGTTCTATCTTTTGTGTTCCATCAAAAGTACGCTTTAAAACCTTTAGAACATTTAGAACATCCATTTTTGACAGTTGAAAGTCAACTCAGAATTGTCCATATCCAGACTGCAGTGTGGCAATAGATTTTCCCACACCTAGTTTGTGTGTGTGTGTGTGTGTGTGTGTGTGGACTGGTGGGTGGGCAGCGGGTGTGAAATGCAGTGTGGAGGAAAAAGCTGTTTATCAGAAAAGCCCAGCTTTGGCTCTTTAATCATTAACCTGCTTTTAATGAAAAGTAGATTGATGTATTGTTGCTCTATCACAAATCAGGACTTGAGGAGAGGGGAGTCATCAGCCTTCTCCAGCCGGCGTTGAGGCAGGATTCATTTCCTTCCCTTGTGGTGTTGTCGGCTCCTGAATCTTTTTCATTACTCCAGTATCTTCTTGTTTATGGACTTGCTTTGCTGCTCATTTATGAGAAGCTCAGTGCAATCCCTTATTTCCAAACTTTCTCTGCCTTTATCTCCTGTCACAGGCCAGTATTTATTTATTTGTTGTTTCAGAGGGAAAACAGTTTACTCTGAATTACTTGTTCTGTTCTGCACAAAGATGGTCTTAATTTTTTGAGCCCTGTTATGTTCCCAGTGTGAAAAATATAGTATTGCATTTTTGTGGCTGTGCAAATATAACCATGTCTAGGTTGTATTCTAACCATACCGATTTTATTCTGCTGCCTTCTGTAGTCCATACTGTTTAGATGTTTTGTAAGCATGTCACTCAAACGTTTGGCTAACTAAAAATGAAAGCTAACGCTAAGGCACATAGAAAGAAGACCTGATGGCTCCAACTGCCTTTCTTTATCAGCACATGTGTCACTCACAGTTGAAGTATTTGACAGTTTCCCTACATTCTTGCCAGGTCTCAGGAAAGTGATGGTCCGTGCACACCGGCAGGCCTGGTGCTGGCAGGATGAATGGTACGGCCTTACCATGGAGGACATCCGGCAGCTGGAGCTGGAGACCCAGCTGGCCCTGGCCAAGAAGATGGCTCAGTTCAGCTGCAATGAGGAAGGGGGTGAAAGCAACGGTGCTGCTGCCAGTCCAGACAAAGAGCAGGAAGCCAAAGAGGCCATCGGCGCCATAGAGACCGAGGGTCCAGCCCGGAGCCTGGGGGACACTCTGCAAACTAGAGGGGAACTGACCAAGCAGTGGTCCACCTCCTCCAGATCTTCCAGGTCTTCAAAAAGAGGAGGTAGATTCTGTGTTGCCTTTCGGGAAATAAGACGAATCGGACAGAATCTGAATTTCGTTTTATTTGTATTTTTTATTTAGAATTTCACGATGTGACTAGAGGTAGCTGGTCAAAGACATGCAAATTGTAGTGAATTATCTTATTAGACTTTTCCAGCTACTTTAGTCCTCATCATAAGCTTAAACATTCATGGCTGTAAAGAATTCCGCTGTAAAAATACAGAATGTGTAATCATTTTACAATCGCTGCAACACTACTAACCAGAAAGCACCTGTAGTAAAATTTGCAATAGTACTATAGCATAGCATAGTAGTAGTACTGCTCTTTGGACAAACCATCCTGCATTTTTGACAATAGTGTAGATACACAACATTGTTTTAGCAATGAACATTAAATGAAAGTGTAGCAGTGAAAGAAATGCATTTATTTCTCTTTGGGATGAAACAGGGAGCCCGTCTCGCCACAGTATTTCCGAATGGCGCATGCAGAGCATTGCCCGAGACTCAGACGACAGCACAGACGATGAGTTCTTTGACGCCCATGGTAATGTCCTCTAAATATAACTAAGAATTGTTTAGGAGAGCCTGAAAAATAGTCACAGAGTTCTTCTTTATCTCTGATCCCAACAGAGGACTTCTCTGACAACGAGGAGATCTTTGCCAAGGAGATCACCAAGTGGAACTCCAACGACCTGATGGACAAATTTGAGACTGTCGAAGCTGACGAAACCCAGAGTAGGCACTTAATTTTTACAGTCTGCCTGAAACAGTCCATCTACATCTCATCAGTGTGGGATGATGCCATAATTATTTTCCCCAGCGATTCTCTTGCTACTCAATAGCCTCAAATCTCCCTTAGGACATTTCCCACTTACACATCTGCACTGTTTCCCAAACCTGATCCTAGAGACTTGCTGCTTGATACACATTTTGATGTTTTATCTGCTTCTAAAACATCTTAACATTTAGTAATTAAATGTGTGTAAAAGGCTTGTATCCTACAGTGTCTG
Source organism: Ladigesia roloffi (assembly GCA_037577295.1). Classification (NCBI taxonomy): domain Eukaryota; kingdom Metazoa; phylum Chordata; class Actinopteri; order Characiformes; family Alestidae; genus Ladigesia; species Ladigesia roloffi. The sequence goes on along the minus strand of JBBKCR010000034.1, from coordinate 10,600,538 downwards.
TTTTTATGCCTGTGGGTCTACTTATGAAGTGTGGGTGGCCTTTATGTAACAAGTAATAATACATTTTCATAACTATTTTTAAATTTCTCCTTATCCTTTACTAATAAATCTGCCTGGGTTGGCATGCAGATGTATTATATATAAATATTGTGCTGTGTATATCATTTCAAGCACAGTGCATATATTAATAGTATTGTAAATGTTTTTAAACTTCATAATACACTCGTAGCACATCAAGTCTTCCACTTGAATGAGGAAATTTCACTTTTCAATCATAGATTCCCTTTAAGCAGGGAAATCAATAATATTAACAGGTTTGGGGTAGTGACGCTCCGATTGGTCAGCCACTAATCATGATCGGCCGATATTGGCTAAAAATAGCTTGATCGGCGAACCACAACACGCCGGTCAAAGAAGCCGACCACTTGACGAAAAGTACTCGCACGACTTTTTCACACATGCACGGTGCTCAAGTAAACAACAGCAGGGCGGAGCTTACCAGTTCTCCCATCTGTAAGTTTCTGATAAAGACGTAAAGTTAGCCGTTAGCAATGTATGTTGTGATGAAATCCCTCGAGGTGGAAGCAAGCAACGGCATTTTAACACCACTAACACGATTAGGCATCTTAGAACACGCCATACAACTAAATATGCCGAGTATGAGGAACTAAACCAGCCGAAGCAACAACATCCCCATCCCTCAACCAGCCGACTGTGAGGGATGCGTTTAAACGACGTGAACCAAACAGCAGGGATAGTACGAGGTGAAAAGACATCACGTTCAGAATTATGGAATTCATTTGAGTTGCAGGAGCTTACATTTATTTAATTTTTTGGGTCTGATGTAGTTTCCTCAACTAAATCAGACGCTCATAATAATAACAAAGCAGTAGCCAGTTTTGGTGTAACATTTTTTACAGTTTTACATTTTGCTGCCAATTATAAAATGTTATCATTAAGAGGCTACATCCCATTGAGCTGATCTGATGTGTGTTGGTCTGCCTGACACTTTGTTTGGAATAAGTTACTCTGCCTTATTTGGGAGCCTTAAGTTATCATTTTCTAAAATAAACACTTGGTAGTTCTTCAAGATCTTGACTGTATCCTATTTCTACAGTTTATTTTTTCAATATAGTTAATTTATAGTAGTTTCATTTCAACAAATGGTGCAAACTCTGCCAGATTATAGATAAAAGATTCCCATTCCCCCGCCATTCTGTGATCGGCAGTGATCGGTATTCGGCAGATCATGATCTTGGCCCCCAAAATGCTGATCGGATCATCTCTAGTTTGGGTAACACTATCCTACAGTGTATCGTAATGGTCCAGTAGTCTTTAGTACAGTAGCCATGCAGGCCAGTGAGGAGTCCCAGTTTTCCTGGGCCTTGGATGCTTTGGAGTATTTTACCCCAACGTGAATTATGGTGTTGCAACATCACTATTATTTTACATCATGAAAGAAGAGAAATCGGTTTTATTATGGAAGGAAATGAAATGTTTTAGGTCAGTTTTGCTTTGTAAGTGTGCGTTAACCTCACTGACTTCGAAATCTTTCAGGTGACTTGTACCAGGAATCTGGAGTTGAGTATTCTGAGACAGGAAATGTGGGGAGACTTAATGAGGTACGTCCATAAATTGTCTTTAACTTGAATGAGTGAACAATTCAAGAACTCCACTGTGCTCTATTTTCTGTACTAATTCAGCATGTTTACTGTCTTAAATTTAACATTAATAGAACAGAATAAAACAGAGAGTTTGCATCTCAGCAAAGAATTCCACTGCTGTACAGTGCATGCAGAGCAGAGACCAAGTTCTCAGGCAGCAGAGGGTTTCTGAGGGATTTGTAGAGCAAGGGAAGGGTAGATCTTAGGTTGAGGGACCATCAGGATGTTGTCAGTGCTCTTTTGCCCTGGTGTTCAGAGACCCAGATCAAAGCGCAGATCCGCCAGACCCAAGGGCCGAGTGACCAGGCGGCCAGCTGTGAGTTGCAGCACAGCATTGTCCAATCCTGTAGAGGCCCACAGAGATGTAGCGCCCCATTAGCACACTGTTTAGTAGAGTTATTTTGATGTCCGTGTGGTTTTTCATGTGGTTTAATCTGATTGTTTACTTTTGACTCATTTCATCCTAGATTGGGTGACTGATCATATTATTGCTTATAAAAAAAAAGAAAAGAGAGATGTTTTCCTAAACGTTTCAGTAGAGAGGTGTAATGTGAAGATTTGGCTTTAGATTTCCTCTCCAAACAGATTAAGATTATATGAGTGACATTTTAAAAAGATAGTACTATGCCATGTGTCTTGAGGTAACCCTAAGCTTGCTTCACCCTCATGGTGGCTAGAGGGTGGGATTTGACCATGGCTGAAAAAATGGGACAAAAGCTAATAAATAACAATTCACCGCTTCCTTAGCAATTCATCTCATTATTTTATTTTGTAATCCTATCTCTCTCTTGATATTTGTGCTTTTTACCAACAATGGAAGGTTGTATCTGAGTCACACTTTCACATCAGTAAAGATGCCGGAAAGAAGTTCAATAATATTGTCAAGTCACCCAAACTAACTTCAACCCATTAGTTTTGAAAACATGCCAGAAATGTTTCCGAAGATGAGGTCCCAGTCCTGAGTGACCACATTACTGCATAGTTTAGTGTCTTCACCATCATAATATGTCGGATTCAGCTCACAAATGGATTGGTAACGAGCTGATGGGCTGAAAAAGGAGCATTTGAGACATTAGAAACCAAACCTCTGCAATTCAGGATTACTCAGAACTGGAACTGAGGTCCACTTACTCACATTTTCTTATTTCTACATCCCAAGGTTCGGAGTCAGTCCAATTAATCACTCACTTTCTCTGCTTCAGGATGGCTCCACCCAGCAGGGTTTGCAGGCCTCCAAGATCCATGTGCTGCTCCTGGTCCTGCATGGTGGGAACATCCTCGACACTGGGGGAGGAGACCAAAGCAGCAAGCAGGGGGACGTCAACACCATCGGCTCTGTGTTTGAGACGGTGATGCGTGTACACTACCCATCAGCACTGGGCCGCATTGCTATTCGCCTGGTGCCGTGCCCCGCCGTGTGTGTGGAGGCTTTCTCTCTCGTGTCAAAGTGAGTTTGCTGAGCTCCGATTGAATGTATGAATACAGGAATACATGCATATACAGTCCAGGGCTTTCCAGTTTTTAACTCTTGTGTATTTTTAAATGCCTGGTCCTATCTGATATATATTTTTGATGCATTTGATTCACACTTTCTTCTAAATATCAGTTAAATTATGTTTTAAATAGAGATATAAAGTGCTGAAAGTCAACCTAGGTTAACTGGAGTCAAAACACAGACATTGGACTTTCCTGTTCCAGACCTTCAGACAGTTTTTAACACGCTTCACTGCCACATAGAAATTTTATTCTCTAAAAATAACACAGTGTCTTCATTAGCTTCAGTAATGATCTTTTTCATCATACGCAACACATAGAAACACATGCACATACCCTAAGATGCCTGTTGCTACCACTAACTTCTACATTAATTTGGATTTACTTTCAGAGGTTTCCGTCAGAAACATGTGTTTTGTGCGGTTTTGGGTAATGTTGTGGGCTCTATGCGTTTTCTCCCATCAGTTTAAGTCCATACAGCTATGATGAGGGCTGCCTCTCTAACAGTCAGGACCACATCCCTCTGGCTGCTCTGCCCCTGTTGGCTACATCTGCTCCCCAGTACCAGGATGCTGTGACAGCAGTGATAGTGCGGGCCAATCAGGTCTATGGAGAGTTCATCAAATCGTTGGAAGGTGCCTCATTCTCTGGCCAGGTCAGTAGACAAGGATTAATTTAATTGTCTGGTGCTGTATATTGTTCTGGCATCCTATCACTGAATAAAGAGAGCTGCTAATAGGGTGTCTGTCGTGTATCCGTTTATCTGTGGGCTGGTGGGACAGGTGTGTCTGATAGGAGACTGTGTTGGAGGAATCTTGGGGTTTGATGCCCTCTGCAGCAGCAACATCACTGTGTCAGAGAGCCAGAACAGCAGCAGGAGGGGGAGTATAGTGAGTGTTCAGGTGAACAAACACACACACACACACACACACACACACACACACACACACACACACGCACACACAGATATGTTCAATTAACCAGCCTTATGCTGCCTTCATGTGCCATCAAGTTTATATAAATGATACATTTAAAATCCTATATTTCTCCTATTTGATGTGTCTCTCTGATCCCATTTTTGACAAATTGTTATGTTGTCTTGATTTATGTACCAAAAACTTTCCAACCTCCTTTAATCACTTAAAATCAAACAGGCTGGTGTTGATTCTGGGCCTTTAAGACTGATATATTCTGTGTTGTGCCTCATTTAAAAAGCAGTCCATGTGTAAACAGAACTTAAAACTTCCATCAGTGGGTGGAGCTAATCTGCTGCAGGCAGAATAGTGCAGCTTTAGTTGGCCTGTAAAGACAGTAGAGTCTGTTTATCATGTTTTACATAATAAATCAAACTCATTTAATAAAAAAGAGGATATTTTCTATGATAATGGCCTCAGTGTCACTTCATGCTGCAGTTGCAAGCTTCAGAAACACTTGGGTCAAACATTTCTGACTTCTTACTAGCTTTCAGACTTTCATGAACTGTTTCTTTTTCAGTAATTGAATATACTTTTTATATGTAGTTTTAGATTAGATCAGAGACATTTACTTACAAAACTCATCTGTTTAGCTGTGCATTCACTGAATGAGCACTGTGCTACGTCCGAACTGATTGCATTCTCTTTTAACTGTCTTAATCTTTTGTAAATCAAATGTGAAATCAATTTTAAATCATTACATTTTACATTTTTGTTTTATTGTTGTGATCATTGTTTTTATGATTGTTTTACTTTCTTTTTCGTGTTTATTCTTTTTATGTAAAGCACTTTGAATGACCATTTTGTATGAAATGTGCTATATAAATAAACTTGCCTTGCCTTGCCTTACAACTTCAGTGGCTGGATGCTTAAATGAACACTGCACAGCTTGTTAGGCTAGCTAATGTAATTGGTGCTTTAGAATTCAGAGCAGCATCCTGAGCAGCTTGGAAAGGACAATCTAAAAAGCATCTGAAAGCAGCAGAGCCAGTTAAACAGCAACAAAGTGCAAACATGGAAGTTTATTCACATCATTCATGCATTGCAGGACAATGACCTCCTCTCGCCGGGCATCATCATCAACAGCAGCCACTGCACTGCCTCAGGCTCAGGCCTGTCTCTTGAAGGCAGCCGTCACCTGAGCCGCAGCAACATCGACATCCCGCGCTCCAGTGGCCCCGACGACCCCAAGAAGCAGCTCCCACGCAAGCGCAGCGATTCCTCCACCTACGAGCTGGACACCATTAAGCAGCATCAGGCCTTTTTGTCCAGGTAAGACACATGAAGCAGCTTTATTACTAATAATGATACATGTACAGGACAAACGTTTGGAAATCATTTGGAGAATTTGGGAATTTTAGAGAGAATTTGGGGATTTTAGAAAGAATTTGGGGGTTTTAGAGAGAATTTGGGTTTTTTTGAGGAAATAACCAGCAATATGTTTTCTAGCATTCAGCAAAAGGTGTTTCTCCTACAGAGTTCAATTGTTTTTCCTAATCAGAGGTTCTACTGAGTGCATGATTATGTGGGTCAAGTCAAACTGATGATTATAACAAAACATTGTGGAATTCGTTTCCATTGAATTGTTACAAAATTATGTAATTTACTCACGCTGTTGTTGGTGTTTGGTTTTGCTGTGGAAAATATTGAATAATATTTCCTTTGCCGTCGTTTTCATAGTACATTTATAATAATTTAGTATGTTTATTTTTATAAATATGTCATTTTTGTGGTTTCCATATTTTATCATTTTATTTTGGGGCATCGCTGCCAGTAAATGCTTTCCCTGTATAATGTGTAAAGCAGTGTTAACTGGCCTTTCAAATGTTTAAGTATGTCTGGATCTGTTTATTAAGCTGTTTGGGTTCTAATTTTCCAATCATGTTTGTGTGGTGCAGTCTGCACACCAGCGTGTTGAGGAATGATCCTGGGTCGCGGAGGTCCAGTAACAGCACTATGTTGGAAGGTGGAGGTGCTCTGGGCAAGTTTGATTTTGAGGTGTCTGACTTCTTCTTGTTCGGCTCTCCACTTGGCCTGGTCCTGGCGCTGAGGAAAACTGTGGTTCCTTCTCTAGATGGTGAGTTGACAGCACTATTACATTGCTGCAATTGCCTCTGCACAATAAATATTTGGCTATCGCTTAGTTGCCTCAGGCTGTTGACTAAAAATGTAAGAAAAAAAAAGTTTTTGTTTATTGGAAGAAAGAAAAGGGACCGTTCCATTAAGAGCATCAGTGCTGCATCATTAGCATTTAAAAATGTTTTGACCATTGTTTAGGCTGAAAGTTTTGCTCATAACTTGATTAGAGACTATAATTATTTATCTCACATAAAAGTAAAGATTTACTACCATAGAACTGGTGTAAAACCACACTAGTTAAAAATCCAATTTTATAAATAGCAGTTAAAAGATGTATCAAAACAAACACGTTTCTAACAATTTTTGAACTAGTTTATCCAGAGCTTCCCTTAATCGTAATGTAGTCATGAACAGTTCTCCAGGCTTCCTGAAAGACCTGGAATTTCTCTTATTCCCAGTCCAGTCCCTGAACCTGACCAGTTTCCGAGAATGTGTTTGTTTGTTGAGTCACACAGTGACCTACATAAGAATAATTTAAGCAGAACAAAGAGCATTTAACTTTAGGCCAATGAAGAAACTGGTGCAGGTGATTCCAGATGATCATGCGGTGATTTAAATCCTGGTGGTGCTGAATGCTAATTGGTTGACACTCTTATATGTAGGCACATTTTATCTGTAGGTTATTTGCAGCCTGTCACAATAAAACATTTGGTCCCGTTTCTTTCATATAATCTATTCAATATGCCAAGGGTAATACAGCAAAAAATTGTATTTTTGCACCAACAAGGTGAATCAAAGCAAAATATGAAGGCATGAGGGGTGACTTAAAAGGATAGTTCACCATAAAATGAAAATTTGATGTTTATTTGCTTACCCCCAGGGCATCCAAGTCGAAGGTGACTTTGTTTCCTCAGCAGAAC
>JBBKCR010000034.1:10551820-10569044 GCA_037577295.1 Ladigesia roloffi | reverse complement strand
ACGCGGAGTTTAGCGCCTGAATGATTTAAAATTATATTGTAAAAATAGGGAGATCCGGATGTCTCGAATGGTACTAGTTGCACTAAAAGACGTATTATACGCTCATTTTTATTATTCTGAGCTCAGATTCTGCACACGAGTTGAAAAGGCCTGTGGCCACGGGGTTTGAGTGGTTTCAGCTCCATTCACAATACCAGGGCGATAAGACAGTGCTGAATTTAAATATTTTTGACAGAAACATATATGAAATCCAGTATTTAATCCTATACTGCTGTGTGACCATACTTTTTAAAAATTTTCTCTCACTGGAACATGAAAGTTCAGAGTCTTATCTATGAAATGAGTCCAACCTCAAACAAAAAAATAAATCATGAGTTATAATCTTTTTAATTTTGAAGCTGCAAAGTTCAAGAGTGTAACATGTTAAGAAAATCTGACAAACACATATCCAAACATGTCAAATGGGTGGTCCCTGCAATGTGAAGGAACAGGAACATTACTTCTTCATTCCTAAATATAATTCAAAATATAAATTTAAACAGCTAACAGTAATATTCCCCATTTAACAAGGGACTTTTCCTCCACTGGGTTAAACAATCACACAGCAGAACATTAGTTTTACAAATTAGAAAAGAACTGAGTTTTACAAATTGTGTGCGCTTGCAAAAAGTTTAATATTTTTGTTCACATTATATACATTTGATGTACCTCTTAATGCCAGACACTGTTCACAGACTAGTTTTCCTGGCAAAAAATAGATAAATAAATAAGATTATAATGTGAAAGCTTTATACATTGTGTTCACTAGCTAGAAGTTGTATAATTTTATGTTTTGCACATTTCACCTACCTCTTAAAGTCAAACACTGTGGTCTTATTGGGCTACAAATTATGTTTTTACAAAAATTTTATTTTTATATTTTGTACATTTACTGATTTAACATACTTTGTTACAACTTTTATTTTTTTATTTTTTTATTTTAGGAAATATTTTTAATTTTTAAGGCCAAATCAGTCATCTGTTTTTGTTAATAAACTATAGTTTAAAATATCATTTGATGAACCCTTTAATTTTTAACAGCTTATATCGAAATATATATCGTTATCGTTCAATATGGGGAAAAATCATAGAGATTACATTTTTTGCCATATCGCCCAGCCCTAATTGACCCCATTTTTTTCTTTCTTTTGTCATTTCTTTTTCTTTCTTTCTATCCAATCTGTCTGTCTGTCTTTCATTTGTTCATTCATTCATTCATTGTCTTTGTTCTGACCGACCTGATGAAACTAAATATTATTTCCTGACTCGCAGTGAACGAAATAGAAAAAACCTGAAACAGGGATATTCTAAGAACAACACTGGGAAAGATGGAAATTTCAAACCCTTAGCCAAATTTGTTTCTTTCAATTTGCACAGGATACACAACGTGACTAGAAGGTCACATTGTATATCCAGTGCAAAACGAAGACAAAAAGCAAACAGGACGTGTTGACTGACTGACTAACCTTCAGGTATTCTGTTCGCTCTGTTCCTGATGTAAAAGAAAATTTGACATTTCATCACTTTGGTAGTTAATCTGGTAGGTTTTTACCTGCAGCTGTTGCCCACTTCAATGAGCTTGAGAACATCCTCTGTGCATTTGACCTCACGCTCGTGTAGTCCGACGACCTGCACCTGCTGCTTACCATCTTCCAGAACTCGCAGTTTTGCCTTTCTATTGAGAAGGTCGAACACCTGCACACATCATTAGGAGCTCATGTTAAAATTGAGCATTTTGATCATTCAAGATGGATTTATCTTTCTCAACTCAGAGCCTCTCTAAGTAGGAGTGCTGACCTAGAATTGGATTCTGCCTTTATTTACTGAGAGAAACTGATCCTAAATCAGCACTTAAAGAATGAGGGCCCTGGTCTTGGTCATCAGCTTTAAGACCCTAATTCATTTGAAAAGAAATTTTATGACTAAACATACAGAAGAATGTATCTACCTACCTTCCCACTGTAAATTTCAAAGAAAGTTGCATAAACTTGGAGGTCTAACTTCTTGTAGTTTGGTTTCTTCAGCATTAAAAAAACGTCCCGAGCTGCAAAGAAATGAGGTAATTGCTTAAAGTAATGGGCAACTTTTACTGAGACTAAAACTATTTCAGACCAAATGTTTGATATATACCTGCCAGTGCGTAGATCCCTTTGGAGCAGTCCTGATTTTTGCCTGAAAAGTCCCCACCCATCGTCTGGAACATAGAGACACAAATTGGACCTTGGTTAAGGGAATAAACTACCAGTCAAGTTTTTGCACACCACACGTTTTTCCCACTGGTTTTATTAAGCACTGACTGAACAGCTATAAATAAAAAGTATCTAATAAACTTTCCTTTACAAGAATAAAGAATATGCCATCCGATTACCTGGTTTTGTGGTGAGACAGTGTCAGATTCTAGACTGTCCTTTAACTTTTAACACACTCGTTAACTTTTCCACCACTTCATAGATCTATAAATATCGAACACTTGTCTGGTGATCCTCATTATAATGACATCAGGTGGCTTTCATAAGTCAGTAGCGATGAACAAAATATATGACATTTCTCAAATTACTCGAATTGTGAATATCCTGTTATGTGTTAGCAAAGAATACTCAGTGTGTGTTTTTAGTAAATATTAATTATATTATTTACAATCAAATATAGAAAATCTTGATGGGTGCAAAAACTTTTCCCTGGCAGAATACGCTTTTCCAGTCAAATATTTCGGTGTTACAAAGTCTAATGATGATGCCTACGTGAGTTTTGCCGCTCCCTGTTTGTCCATAAGCAAAGCAAGTTGCCATTCCCCTCTCGAATATTGTCTCTACAAGAGGCCGGGCGGTAAACCTAAAAGATCAAGCAAAGCTCTTGTAAATTTTAGACAAACATTTTCTGCCCCTCCCCAACACTTTTGGTGGTAAAAAGAGAAGTCTGACCTATAGACCATTTCGTTTGTCGTGGTGTCATCAAATGCATAATCAAAGCGAAATGTCTGATTCTCGAGGTATCTTGTCAAATCCACTTTCTGTTTGGGTTCGTGGACCATGACCACATCTTTACTGGGGATGGTGATGACGTCCAAGTCTTTCGTGGACAGCTCTGAGACAGAGAATTGTCTGATTGAGTCTTCAGTGACAAGCAATTCATTTAGGCAATAATGGTTACCTAAGTTGAAGTGTATAATCACCTTTCTTGTTAAGAGGCCGTGCCCTGACACACACACATATTCTATGCTCTTCTATCTGAAAAGGACACACACACATCCATCAATTAGATTTCAGGTCCAGTGCAAAACGTCAATTTGACATGAAGTACTACATATTAATCAAAGGCATTTGATTAAAGAGAAGCTCTCACCAGATCAGCAGTAGTCAGTGGTCTGTAGTCGAGACTTGCTCTGAAGTCCCGGATCATGCACATGATTTCATAATTAGGGGTTGTGGCGTCGACATCCTGTATGGAAAATAAAACGCATTACTAATGCATTTTAAAGGGCACTTTAAAGCCAAATTTAAAACTGCCAAAACAGCACCAGGGCTGCTTTCAGATGAGTCATTCTGAATGCAGCACCACAGAAAAGGGAGAACAGGACATATTTTTCCTTGTGCTTTATTTCTATGTGGCTATGCTGCAGCTAATTACAGATAGAAAAAAGCTTGAGACTACTGAATACAATGGGTGTATCCTAGAATATTTAGGCACAATCTATCCAATTCAATGCTTTACTATATTTTAGGACATGGCAATAATACAATTTCCACCACACAACAATTAACACTCAAAAATGGCATGTATTAATTTCTATTTCATTCAGACCAATCAGGTTGATAGATACCTGCTTTGAGACTGTTTGAAGTCCTTAAAGTGTGTTTCAGTGGATAATTTTGGTTGTTAACAACCAAGGGGACACCTAGCGCTCTACAACTCGGCTTTAGTCTGGGAGGGGAAAAGTAGAGGGGGCAAAACAAATGATTTTGAAAATCATTCAAAATTCTATTATGGTTCAGGTGCCCATGTTAAACTAAAATAATTTATTTCATAGAATGAGCTTGATGTAACAATCTGGACTGTTTTGTTTTATGGTTTATATTTTTTTCCAAAATGTATATTTACATATTTGCTATATGTCAATATAGAAAACCACTACATGTTTGATTGTACACTGGCATACATTTAGAAGCCTTCAGATTTAAAGGATTAATTTTAGGAAACAAAAATTTTTAGGGTCATGAATATATTATGATACACTATTTTTCTAGAGCCTGCTCTTTACTGTTTTCTGCAAATATGAAAATCAATAATCTTGCCCAACAGGCCTCGACGTGTGAATGATACTGTATTTAACATAATATTCCAATAGTATTTAGCTAGCAAAACTTTTAGATGGTTAGAGAGACAGGCAGTTTAAATAGTAAAAACATAAGCATTATACATTAGCACAAATATTTTAGTTTGAATTTCCTACATTTAATTGTTAGTTTCTAAAAATTAGCCTCAATGCAAAAAAAAAAAGAAAAAAAAAAGATCAGGATTATTAAAATATGCTGAAATGAATCATACCCAATTCTATATTATGGTATGTTTGGTTTTAGCAGATTTTAATACACCTAATCATTTATAAAAATCAGGATTATAAAATTTTAATACCTTTGGTGTTTAAAATATATTTTAAGACTTTATAAGATTTTACGGGTCTAACAGAGCCCTGCAGAACTGAGGGGACATATTTCTACATGTTAGGTTATTGATGTAATAATAGTGAATTAGGTCCGACTACAGCCCATATTTTTGCTCCCATAATAAAAAAACCACGTGAGCACGCTGAACCTCTCTCAGTAATGAACCCATACTTATTCAGTCAGTGTGCTTTTGGTACAGGCTGGTGTTCTTCTCCTGTACCTGTGCTTTCTTCTCCCTTAGCTCCTGCTGCTGCAAACGCCTCCTCTCCCTCTTCTCCTGCAGTTTCTCCACCTCCTTCACACAGTTTGACTTTCTGCGGGCTGCAGGCACATTACAGAATATTACTTTTTCTAGACGTACTGAACATCAAATCTAGAATTAAGGGTAAGTTTCTGAACCAAAATGTCATTTTCAGGCCATTGTCACTTTGCAGCTCATCTCTTAGCCCATGGGTCACTGGCCGGGGCCACTAGGACAACAATGGCGACAAGAGGGAACATCTCGGAGGTGCTGGGGAAAAACAACTCTAAATGCCTCTTTTGTTCTCCTCCATCTGCACACTGGAACCGTTCAAGTCTCTGGTGGTTCTCCACTCCACTATGGGTTTCTTTTTGTGTTTGATATACTTGAACACTTGAGAGAGCAAAAAACTTATGAACAAACTCAACATGTTTAAGCAAGAAAGCCATTGAGAGTTTCTGCACTCACACGCTGATGTACAGAGGCAATAAAAATGGAAAAAGAATGGTGCACAGGCAAAAACAGTGGTTGTTTGGAGTAGGGGTCACCAACCTTACTGAAACTGAGAGCTACATCACGGGTACTGAGCCATACGAAGGGCTACCAGTTTCATTTACTAGTACAGAGTTTACCTAAACGTATAATAAACATGTTTTAAATACTTTTTTTTTTAGATATTGTCATTTTCAAATAGATATAAATGCAAATGTGATTAAAGAAGAAGAGCAACAGGATAGAATTACATGTTAGGCGTTGTTCACTAGTGAGTTGTGCGATATTTTGGACTGGTCCGTGGACTACTCATGTGGTTCTTGGGGGTACCACGTTGGTGAGCCCTGGTTTGGAGTCTGAGAAAGCAGACAGAGTCTGATGCAACAGCGGTGGGCAATGACAATATTTTATCACTATAAACTGCATCAGATCCGTAAAAATGACTTTGAATACTACGTTTTGCCATTATCTTCTTTTTAATTTTTGGGTTTATTTTAACACTTACAATCAAGTCAAACCTTTAGAGCATATCCGTTAATAATAAAAATGACCTATGACAATCTAAAACCACTGTTACTGCTCTTTCACCCAGGCCCACTCCCTCTGCGGGATTTCCCAACCCATTTGTAAGTGAAGACTATCTCCACAGTACTCCCTGATTCAAAGTTTTTGTATTTCTTTCAGTACAGTAATTTTTTGTTGCTTTTCTTCGCTATGAGAACCGGTTTTCTTTGTGCAAGAGATAGATCGGGTATTCTCTCTTGTCTTTATTTACATTCTAGTACGGTTTATACCCCTTGTGTATAGTTTCACTTTATGAAAAGGTCCATTTGTGTAGTACATCTTGCTGTTTATAATTATATTATGAAATGCTTGTGTAGTTTTTTGACCAGGGCTTAACTGGACTGACCCAAATAAGATCTGGTAGTATTAAGATATCCCATTTCTTGTCTACTTTCTTCTCTTATTAGTCAAATTATTTTGTGTCAAGATATTATTTCATTTTTGCCCACAGCCTTTTTAAATGTGGTAATTTGTACATTTTGTCCATTACAACTTTTGTCCATGCCCAGATTTGTTCATTTAGCCTGAGCTCTTTCATGCAATTCTTTACTAATCTTTATCTGATCACACTTTGCTGATCTTTTCTTTGCAGTTATGCCTGTGTGGGGTGATTCTCCATGCTGGTGTGTGTTGTGCTGTACCGTTCTGCTGCTGCTGGAGGGTCTGGTGTTGGATGGGCGGAGGAGCTGGAGGCGCTGGAGCCTGTTCTGTCTGCTGGCTCGGCCGTGCCCTCGTTGTACCTACAACTAACCAGAAACACACTAAAAAGTGTTACAGAGCCTAAAGGACATTTCTACAATAGACAATTAATTAAACTTTTCATCATTTCAATAACAATTAGCAATATGCCGCTATAATTACTTGTTACTTCCAACTCAAGACTTTCTACATGATCATTTATAATCTAACTGCTATGTCTAATCTTCTTGTTTATTACTTTACATTATTCATTTATTTCCAGATATAACCCCAGAGAGTCCTAAAATAAACACCCTCAGAGTCAAGCTCATTAATACACATTAAAGTAGACTTGTTTCGGGGCATCCAACTGGTATGCTGCTATTTTGGAGAGAGGCTGCTGTAGGGAACCCTACATAGCAGGTGTCCTACATGAGGTGAAGTCTTTCTACCCCCCTATAGACTCATTCACCTTAAGTTTGTTAATATACCTGCAATATAGGGTTCCCTACAGCAGCCTCTCTCCAAAATAGCAGCATATCAGTTGGATGCCCCGAAACAAGTCTACTTTATAGGGACTATTTAATAATGTGTATTAATGAGCTTGACTCTAAGGGTGTTTATTTTAGGACTCTCTGGGGTTATAACTGGAAATAAATTAATAATATAAAGTAATAATGGTTCCAATTCAACCGGTCCGTTCTGCTACATTTGAAAAAACCAAGTTCTAGTAAAACATGATGCATGTTATCAGAATTTGTACTATGCTATTCTCTGGTGGGTTTTTCAGTTTTAGAACTTTACAGGACAGCATTTAAGAGGTTTTATGTAATACCGTATAATACCAAAGACAATCCAAATATTTGGGTGCAAAAGTGTCCAGTTATCAAATCCTTCAGTAAAGTCTTATCTTGGACATCTGTACTGGAGTGGTTTACCTCTGTTATCCCTCCCAGGTGTTTCATTCTTAGGTGGTGCTGCGGTCCGACGATTCTATGCATAAAATTGTTTTTTTAATTAAAATAAATATATATTTTAACCATAATTAAGGCATGATTTTAAATCATCTGCACACAACCAAATGCATCACAGAGACAATAATTATTGATCCAATAGAAACCTACAGCTATGTATGTGTACATTATATCTAATCATCTACATAAAGATATTAAAAATAAGTATGCATACTTTAATTCATGATAATATTGACTTGTTTAAACTACAGTTTAGCCCAAATCTTCAGAGTACTGACTCTACTTTTAGGTGAAATCTCACAACAAACCTTATTGGGGGGAATCCTGTTGACTTTCACAGAACTTGACAAAGCAGGAGGGGGTGTTTCTGGACTTTGTGCAATGTCCTCATCTGGTGCAAGATCTGGATTTAGTGCAAAAATGCTCTCCAAGTCAATCTGTCCAAGAAGAACAAATACATTGTTCAGTATTAAGCTGCAAAGTGGATCATTGGTATGCTGCATATACTGCTCTGGTTTAAATGAGTGAAAGAAACAGGAGGTTATTTAGGCCAGAGATACAAAATAAGATTTTAAAAATGTTTTTTTCCTCTTATCTGACACATCAACAGGACAGAAAGGCATACAGCCAAGTCCAGCAGCAGCAGAGATAACAGTCAAGTCCAAAAATATTGCTTTAGGAGAAAAACAATCTTGGAGCATTAATCTTGACTTCTGGCCCCAGAGACTCATAAGCAGCGATTCAAGCCTTCATTTGTAATGAAGAGAGATCCGATTTAAAACAAGGCATCTACCTCTTTCCCTTTCGTGTCTCCGTTTTCTATCCACTCCACAGTGACACTTTCATTGTCCTCATTAAGAGAAGTGACCATGGCTTGGTGTATCCTCCCTGCAATGAGAGCAGACAGGAAGAATTTAGCTGGACACACACATGAACTTGAGCACAGAAATCATGAGCAGCACTGTGCGAAAGTCTTGAGCCAACACTCATTTCTTCATTTCTTCCCAAGGTCCAGAGTTTACTGTACTTTTAATGTAGCAAATATGAAGCAAAATATAGAACTAAGGGGTGGCTTAAGGTTTTGCACAGTACTGTATAAACCGGTATTTGATTTGTGGAAGCCCTGGTCTGAAATATAGCTTCATCCAAAAGTAAATGAGAACACATGACAGCAGATATAGTCTGAAAAAACAAAACCAAAAAAACATCGCTCTGAGATCTAACACATTCATGACATGAGCCATTTGGAAAAGAAGGAGGATCACATTTATATTCTGACTAGGCTTTAAATGTACATTTCTGCAGTGCTGGTAGATCTGTACAAGCATGGATTTGAAAGTGACCATTCTGTCTTATATAAACACACTACAGCAGAGTGTGAACAGAATGAAATCTTCCTCTGCATTTAAACCCATTCACACAGCGCCCAGGGAGCAGTGAGTGGGCATGGTAGCTTACACAAGGGTCCCTCAGACATGCTTAGTGGTCTTGGGAATTGAACCCACGACTTACAGTAGGCCAATGCCTTAACCACTAGGCTACCAGCTGTTTTTGCACAAATAATGCAAATGAATATAAAGATTTCTTAAAGGTAATTGCTACAAATCAGATGTAAACACTCATGTCTGTATAATTAGGGATGTGGAATGTATTATAACAATTTCCATAACATTGGGCTTTGGCGTATTTGTACTGCAGAGTGCTTCAGTGCTATTAATCTGTCCCTCAATTTTAATACATTAAATCACCTCTCAATTACAATCAGAAGCAACATCTTCACCAAATGTTAATTTCTCGCCTGCAGTCCGGGTATAAATATCCGTTGTGAATGATGGTCTGCTAACGATGGTGCAAATTACATTTAATTACACTGTTATAACAATAGTTTGCTCTAAATGATCCTGTTGTATTTACAATTGCCAAGGCCAGACAGAGGCAGGTGCGCACTACAGTCTTTGCTCTCGTAATGCCACCCTATGCCATCATGTCACTGCTACCATCTGTGTGCTAGCTAGTTATTAGGCTATTTCTTGCATGTTTCCTCACAGCACAGAAAAGCTTTTGTGGTCTCTAAAACAGTAAGTTGGGCAATAAAGCCCTGCTGTCTGCAAATCTGAGCCCTGTGGCTCTTTATCTTACACAGTGCCCTAAAACATCTACCGTAGTGTGTATTCTATTTATATTTGTATCAAATATAATGACAACACAAGAATGAGGGTCCACCAGGTAAGATGTCCTAACAGCGACGTCAATTACATTTAGGTAACATTATTATATAAATAAAAGAAAAAGTTAAGCAAGAACAATCTAATTTACAAGACAATTACGTAATATTGGTCTTTTCTGATAGCTGGTATACATCACTCCCCATCACAAAATTCATTTCCACAGTGATATGTGAAATGTGTGCAAAGACGATAAAGATTTCAAGAAAGAAATGCTGAATTTATGTCAGAATGAATCAAACTAACCTTAAATTGTTAATAAGCACAGCTCTATTGCTTAGCTTACCACTATGTGTCTCTTCCAGGATATGTTAAAGTGCAAATGGATTTTTTACTTTTCTCATGTCCCTATTTAAACACAGTGTGTTTATCTTGTGTGTTGCATTTACTTTATGCACTGGTTTCATTTCAGTGATTTTTTTACTTCTGCCATTTATGCAGCATTTAATTTTTAAATACGTGATTTATTTTAATGCATGTACTGTAATTTAATTATCATACATTTCATGTTCTTCAAAAAAGAGATCAATGCAAAATCAACATAGGCTTTGGTTTTTATTTTGGCATGTATTCTGCCAAAAATGAGCCCTGCATTTCGTGTCTTGTTCCACCACAGTGGCTTAATTTACTTGGCACCTCTTCATAACTTACTCTCTCCAATGTGACCAAAGGTCTGAAATCCAGAAACAAACACATTACCATAACCTGGCTGTAGTGGATCATAATTTTTGGTACATGGTCACTCACAATGATAGTATGTTAATATTTCTAGCGAAAAGAGTAAAAAATGTGTGTGCACATATGTGTTAGCAAGTGTGTACAAAATATAGATCACCTTTTTGGTGCAGTTAAATTAAATAAATGTTTTACTGAGACAGGGTTCAAAATACCTAAAAACACATGGAGCCTAGATAAAGGAGTTCCAGCCACTTAGCATTCAGCACCACCAGTATACTGATCACTGCCTCATCATCTGGAATCATCTGAACCTGTTTCTTCACTGGACTTTAGTTAAATGATTCATAAGTAGGTCACTGTGTGGCTAAACAAACAATAATCATTCCTCTGAAACTGGTCAGGTTCAGGGACTGGAGTGACTACATTAAAATACAAGATAGTCTCTTTCTTTGGAAGCAAAATATGAAGAAATGAGGGGTGGATGTAGACTTTGCAGAGTACTGTATAAACTAGCGCTGCCCCCAAATAGTCGACTAAACGTTAGTCAATATGCATAAGGTTTGGTCGAATACATTTTCATTAGTTGTTTAGTCGTGTTTTTCTCGGCAGTCCGCTGCCGTGCTACTTTAAGCCTCGTCTGGAGCCAACTGTTTAGTTTTGTGGCAAACCAACACAAACCAAGAATAAGAAATAAAATCCCTCTGATTTTAATCCATTCTGACTACTGTAATTACCGTGTTTTTAGGCCTATAAGACTCAAGGAATATAAGATGCAGCCAATTTTCAAGGAGGAAACTCTGTCCCAAAACTTTTGTCCACTAGTCAACAAAAATTAAGACACGTTAGCACACTTTTAACATTGTAAACGACATGTAGTCTCGTTCCTATTCGTCAACAAAAATACATTATAGATTTCGTTTCGTTGTCGTCACATGACCAGCATCAACGTCACGTCTCATCTCGTTTTTGTCAGGAGGGCTAGAGACGTCTCCACAGCCCGCATTACATACCAAAAGTCCAGCCTGCAGCACACACAGCATAAAAAGACGACTGCGAGCAGCACCACACAAAGTTATGTGCAGTTTTACTGTGGTATATACATTTTTTTTTACCTCATGTTTTTTTTTTACCTCAGTTCCGCTCGAGCTGCGTCTCGATCGCTGCGCAACCAGTTGTAGTTGGGTAGCGCCGAGCAGAGCCCAGTGGACTGTACCTTTCCTTGTATATAGGCAAGTTTTCATATTAATATCATAAACGAACGATTATTCGACTAATCGCTAAAATGCGGGAGTGTTAGTCGAGTAGGAATATCTTTAGTCGTGGGCAGCCCTAGTAAAAACACACTAGCACCTTTTCCACCCTTACCTTCAGATAGATCAAGATAAATTTCCACGACTTAACACACATCAAAATTTAGCTGGACAAAGCTGGTCATCAAGCACAAGAGAAAGAATGATCAGGAGCAAATGTCTGGATGAGCATTCAGCCGGCTAACACTGAACTACTGCTGATACTACTGTAACACTTATAACAAATGATTAATAAAAAGCTCATGCAAACTGAAGCAGGATTACACATTCTACCATAAAGATGAGATTTAAATGACAGAATGTATGACATTTAGAAAACATTGGGAGAATTAGGCCTAAATGAACCAGAAGTGCTGAGAGCCTCCCTGTTCATAACTAGCATTAATCCCCAAAATAAATGCACATGAATGATGAACTCATGGCATTATTTCAGAGCATGCAGCATGGGGTGACTTTCAGCTGGGCCTTAAGACTGACTACTAGGACTTCACATTATATCATCTGTTAATTGTTATCGCAATATCAGTCTCTGCAATACTGATATCACACAAGGATACAATATGCAACTGAGCCTCTAACCAATCACAGTGTTTCTGGCTGGGTGACCTATCACAGCCCCAGGTGAGTTATTGGATGTTCTGATGAATCAAGGTCTTCAGGTAAGCCAACAAATGTTTCATTTTTCAATTTTAATGGTGTTAAAATTGTTCAAATGTAATGGTTTGCGAATCAGTCCATGAATGGGCGGGGCTGAAATGCTGAAGGCAGAATAAGCAGCTCTGTGTTGGTTTTGTGACATAACAAAAACTAATATTTGAAAACAGACAGATTTTGTTGCTTATTTTCCTTTTATGGACTGTATGAAGGGGGGGATACACATACAATTTGAAACAATAGTTACGCACTTTTTGATATTTTGGATTCCACAAATGTGAAGGCACAGGCCATTTAAATAATCAAAATACAATACAATAGCAATAAATGGCAGCACAACTGCAATACTGATATCTTGTCCATATTGTGCAGCTCTAGAGTTTTTTTTCTGTAACACTGGCAAAGCAGATTCATTTCTCTAGTGGAATAACTCCTACAGTCTAACCTTGGCAAATGGTTGTCAGCACCTAAAATATACAAATGACGGCAAATCCTGCCCAAATATTCATACTTTGGACTTGAATGTTGGTTAGACAGCATTTAGAGTAAATTACACCCTTAGACGTGTATAATTTTGATGTTGAACAGTGAAGGATGCCGTGCTACAGATGATGGCCATTCCTGTATCAGTCATCGCCAGCATCAACCACGGCAAGGGCGGACACTGGAACAGCCGAGGAAACGCACACATTAACGTTATATTTCACGCCGCGTGTCTTGAATACAAGACCATTTTGAATGTGCTGTTCTCGTCGGTGGTTCAGCGGGTTTTGAGCGGTCTGCTGAGGGAGATGGGCGTTTTCGGTCCTGTGTTAGCGGGTTAGCCTGATGCCCGGTGCTGCAAAGGCCGGTCTGCATGGGGAAGAACCAGCACTCGCACAAGAGCTCCGACAGGCTCTCGGTATAGACCTGAGCTTCAGTTTTAGACGGCTTTAACACCCTATCCGTGCGAATCCCCTCTTAGTTTAGCAAGCTAGCCTGCTAACCCCCCCTCCGTCCGTTGAGGCCGCAGTTACCGGGCAACAAAGCTGCGCCCCGCATCCCCCCGCCCGAGTGCCCCCGACCCTCAGTCCACAGACCACTCACCGTCGCTCCTCTTGATCTCCACGTAGATGCCGATGAGGATCTTTCCGAAAACTGCCGCCATGCCTCATGTAGGAAAAAGCACCCGTGTGTCGCCCACTGTATTCGGGGTTTGATTGAACACGGACTAAGTTGTGGTACGCAGGCAGCGAAGACCTGCATGGAGGGAGAGAGGAGGGAGAGCGCATGCGCGAAACGAGCCGCTCTTCCCTGCACACTCAGATTATATTACAACATTCAATCGTATATTTGTTGCCCCATTACGTTATTTTAGCAGCTCTGTCACGTTTCTAATACTAATGCAATGGCAATTCAGCTAAGTTACCAATATATACTACAAGTCAAAAGTTTTTTGCCCACCGTGTACGAATTTATTTCATAATCTGCAGATGTGTTAAAAATCGAAAAGTTGCTGAATAGACAACTATAAATGAAAATATGTCTAATAAAACAAGTTAACGTCATAAGAATATGTAACAGGGCATGTCTGACACCCTAACCACTGGTTATGATTTAAATTGTAAACTGTCCTGTATTAGAAACTTGTTTTTTTCATCATTTAATTGATTGTTATATCTAACACATGTTTGATGATCTATTATAATTACAATTTTATGAATTGGCTTTTTCTAGGTCAGTATTGATGAATGAAAAGAAACAAATTCTGTCAAATAAGTGAACTCAAATGGTGAATGCACGTACGTTACTTTGTTAGCAAAGAATACTGAGTGTATTTTTGGTAAATATGAAATGAGTAATATACAAATGTTGACAATCTTTTGACTGGTGATGTGCATGTGAACCAAACAAACCAGTCCTTAGCTGGTAACCGGTAACAGTCCCAGTTTAACTTTGGAGTTCATTTGTCTAAAATGAAAAACACATTTGCATTGCTCGGTATACACGCATGCTCTGTTGTCCCCAAGCCCCCAGAAATCTGCAATGTTCTCAGCCGAGACACTATAGGTCAACTGTCACAGTTTAATTATGATAAATGTGGGAAAGCTAAATTTGATATGTACATTTAAATACAATATACGCCTTACACATTCGGAGCAGAAGCCTGTATCTCACTTTGTTTTTGACGTTTGTCATGTAATGTTCACACAACATAAAGGAAACTGGCATTTAAAAAATAAAAGCAATAAAAAACAAAGATTTGATCTCATGGAACAACATTTTGTTTTTTATCCCCTGAGGCACACCCACAGATCCTGAGGTTTTTGAAGCCCTCACTTTTCGCCGCAGTACACTTGATGGCAGCAGAGGACCGCTGTCTTCTTCAGGTTAAAAATGCACAAGTACACATATAAACAAACTTCCATTCTGTCTGCGTACCGTGTAGATTCAAATCGCTCCACACACACATCAACAGCCTGCAACACACTGCAGTGGGTGTTTTTACACAGAAATGACCAGGTAGGCTGACACCTAAGTGGTGACACCAAATGCACATTTGTTAACCAGTAAATTGCTTCTGCACAATGAAATCGTTAAATGGTAAAGAAAGTCACACAGAATGATTTGAGGTGAAATGCATTCCTCTAGAGAAGTGCTGAAGACGCAGTGGTTGTGATTTAGTGGCTATTCAGTGTTGGTGATGCAGTGGTAATAATTCAGTGGTGGAATTCAGAGGTTATGATTCAATGGTTGTAATTCAGGTGGTGATTCTGTGGTGACTGCTCAGATGTGGCAGTTCAGTGGTGGTAATCCATTTAGCGATGGCAATTTGGTGTAGATGATTCAGTTGCTTCATATGTTATTTCACACTTGTTCTGAAATACATTTTTGGCTTCAAACTTTTAATATGTGGAGACATACATAGGTCATTGTAGAACATTTTTTAAAGATGCGTCACTATTTTACATAAAGCAGTGCATAACATGTAGGTTCACTGGTTGTTTAAAAAATAAAATGGCCACATTTGTATTATGAAGAATTCTGAAGCTTTAAAGGTCAGAATTTCAACCATTAAATGAAGTAGAAGTTTTGGTAAAATGTTACTTTTTGTTAAACTGCAGGTGTAATAAAGCCCTCTATCACATCCTCCCGTATTACTTTAGTATTTTGAACAAACATGGAAGGCCTGTCTCTGGATTATGAGTGCACTCAGAATTTCTCTTCACCACAAACATCTGTCAGGCCTGGCATCCCTCCCCTCCGCCCCAGCCCAGCGTGGGGCCCGTCACTATGCGTTCTAATGACAATCCATTCCTGGAGATGAATGTGGCGGGCCCTTCTCTGTGTCAACTCAAAGCACAGCGCGCTCCCCGAGGTGTTTGCCATCACTCTCTTATCTGCAGTTACCCCAGCAACGGCTACCTGCCCTGTCAGAGTCGGAAGGAGCGCTTGTCTGTTCGGCGAGCTTTCTAGGGGGATTAATGGGGCAAGAGGATTGCAGGATTTAACTCTTTCACTCTGGAAAGGGCTGAGTGTTGAACTGTGCTACTGATGCATAGCTTATAATTTATCCACTGTGCACTCCTTCATACTGTAACTTTTTATTTGTGTTTGATGTTTGGTTTCATATTTGAAAGACTGTAGCATAAAGACATACCTGGACCTCATGCAACTCATTAAAAAAAAGTTAACAGTGCAAAGTTGTCATAGTGAGCAGTGACATGAAGAAGGGACTATATACATATATTATGTACTGGAAAAAGTTCATGCTGGCTATGATAACCAAAATCTCCAAAGACCCAAAGACCCCTGTCCACTAGTTGGTGACATTCAACCAAGATTAGGCAAGCATTTGCTCTTAAATCTACACAAGGTTGTTTGAGTAGAGAAGTTCACCACTCCCTTGATGCAGTTTCAGATTTTACACTTCTTTGAGGGCTGTACATTCTTGTGAGTCTTTGATGGATTTCAGTCAAAGCATTAGCAAGTTCAGACGGTGAAGTTTGTCCCAAAGGCATGTTGTTGGAGCTCCATCACTCCACAGTTCTACTGCCAGGGCTGAGCATTTACACCCTTCTGGCTTACCCTTGGCGTTTAGCATGGTGACCATAGGTTTGGATGCTCTAGAATAGTGGCCTCAACCTTTTTTGTGCCACAGACCAGTTTCATGTAAAAAACTATTTTCACGGATGGATACAACTCTAGACACAACTAAAAATTAGCTCGTGGGCTAAATTTTTGATGTATGCTATCCCGAGCATTTTTATTTTTCAAAATGAACGATCTTTCAGACACTGATAATAAATAAAATATTTTTTATTTTGTCTTTCTGTGCAGCCCAGCACCAAATGACCCAGCAACCAATACCGGTCTGTACCAACCAATACCGGACCTCTGCTGTAAGTTCCCCCATTCTCTTGTCTGTCTAGAAAATTTTGGTCATAATGTTTCTTGAATGACGTGTGGTTTATGATGTTGTAACATGTGTATAGTGTTCTTTGTCAAAAATCTTATTGATCCCAGAAGTAACTGCTTATTTTATGGCTGCACAGACACCCAGGGTAAATCCAAATAAAACTCCCCAGAAAATAGTTCGAAAACATTCTTTACACAAGATGCTCTGATCAGTAAGATTAGTGGCTATAATCACTATGAAACACAATGTACTTAAAATGTGCTTAACTCTACCTTAATTTACCCCTGAAAATATGCCAAACACCTT
>JBBKCR010000034.1:10530801-10541311 GCA_037577295.1 Ladigesia roloffi | reverse complement strand
ATATATAACAGCATATATATTTAGGTCTATAAATATATAATACCTGAACAGCAGCAAGTCTGTAGAATTTTTTTTATTTAATGTATACTACACTAGAGAGCTTGACACAAATAATTCTCACTAATGCTTAATGATCCTGATCAAAAGTGTAGCCAAAAGATATCTTGTCACAGATGTTTTGGTTCCATTTAGTTGTATTATGGAAGTACTATAACTGTTTTTATATTGCTTACCTTTACTGTATTGCACTAGTTTTTCATTGCTTTTCAAGTTTTATGTAACTAAACAATAACGGGATTCACAGTGCTCATTTAGACATTTAGGCAGTTCAAATGGTTCACAGCAATCTCCAACTGCATCATCAGTGGCGTTCATAAAAGCTGTAGGTGTAAATTGGCCTTATTGTCCTTTGGGCTTTATGGGTCAGTTTAGTTGCTATGGAAGCCAGAAAATGTCTTTTCTCATTTTTTTTAGATAGAGAAAATTTGCTTTTACAAATACACCCAATCTGCTGTATTAAATTACTCAGAAAAGGTTCTGGAATCAGGCAAATCTGTGCTGATTGCAGCATAATGCTTGGTGACCCAAACCATAATGTCTAGACGATGATTATTTGAGCAGGACCTAAAAACAGAAAAATCAATAGAGATCCTAGGGACTTGTAATGGACCAATTACTGCGTTTAGATTTGTCAATGCTGTGTCTCAGTGGACAGATGCTAAAGGCCACTTGGATGTATCCGTAGGAGCTCTTTTAATACTCTATATGTGTTCCATGGAGGTGAAGCCATGGCGAAGAATGTCCATGGAATGCAAAATGTAATTTTCTGATTCTCAGGCATGTACACCAACGAGCCACTTAACTAAGTACACCTACGTTGTATCGACACCCACTAACCGTGTAGGTGCACCTTGTACTTCAAAATTAAAGACTATGTTCCTCTTTATCATCTTTTAGCCCTCCTTCATCCTTCACACGGTTTGGGTCCGCTTTAGGACCTCCAGAGAGAAGATATTACTGGGTGGTGGATCATTCTCAACACAGTAATGACACTTAAAAGAGTATGTGTGTATTTTGTCTCTTTTTGAGGTCAAATTAATTGGTTTAAATAGAAAAGACTCATAAGCCTAAGATCCTTATATGCCATTATATATTTGTCATTAAAAATCATCATTATATGCCAAGCACCACTTGAGAGCAATAGAAATGTATTATTGTTAAGGGTCATTTACAATGAATGGCATCACAATCTGGCTATCAGATTGCTGGAACTGGATCTGCCAGGAGAACGCTACCAACCGTAATGCATAAACAGTAAAGTTTGGTGGAGGAGGAATAATTGGCAGGGGTTGTTTTTTCAGGCTTTTACTTCCAGGGAGGGTTAATACAAAGACAGTGTGTAGACAATTTTATGCTTTCAAATTTGTGGCAACAATTTGTTGAAGGCACTTACACATTTCAGCAATGTGTGGGAAAGCCAGGTCCAGTAAGGCATGGTCTGATGGTGTGTAGGAACGCCAGTGCTTTGACCACAACCAAAATAACTATGTCTGGCATGAACTGGAACATCACTTGTGAGCCAGGCTTGGTGGTTTAGTGTCAGTGCCTCATTTCACAAAGGCTTTTTTGGCTGAATTGACAAATATTCTCGTGGACACACTCCGAAATCTTGTGGTAAGCCTTCCCAGAAGACTGGAAGGAGGATGCCCAGCACCATATTAATGATGGATTTGGAATGGGGTATCCAACTAGCTCATGTAAGCATAAACTCACATACAATAAAAGGTTTGCTGTTAACTGAATGTTATATTTGAGATTTATTTCGTCTATACAGACATGTAAAACAGCATACAGATCACCGACTCATCATCACCGAGCTCCATCACCTTTAGGATGAGTTGGACTGGAGTTCGCAATCCAGCTCTCCTCACAGAATCCAACCAAATTCTCCAACCTAATAGAGTCTGTTACTGCATCAAAGAGGACAAACCTTTTTTGAACTCTTCATTGTAGAAGAGACATTGGAGACGAAGTGCATTTAGATTATAGGATGAAAAAATACTTCCTGTTGATCATTTCATGCAAGGGGATTGGTGCAACTGTTAGTCTCAGTCTGGGTGGGATTACGAACACACCTGGTGCAGGTAAAGTCCCAACTT
This sequence comes from Ladigesia roloffi, assembly GCA_037577295.1. NCBI lineage: Eukaryota > Metazoa > Chordata > Actinopteri > Characiformes > Alestidae > Ladigesia > Ladigesia roloffi. Next base: position 10,539,152 of record JBBKCR010000034.1, on the reverse strand, counting down.
TATTAGGGGACGTTACGGAACATGTGAATGTCAATGTAATATTAATTCCACAATGTCTGAATTAAAGCCATTTGAATTCTTAGCAACTTCATTAGTCATTTGTGGCGAGGCATTTCTTCACATTAAAGCCTTGATTACCTCCCATCCTTCATCAGCTTTGCTTTCCATCGCGGCTCGGGGATGAAAAATGTGTTAATATTGAAAGACATAAATCAAAGCTCATTGAGCAGGTGCCCACCTTCCGACCAGAAAAAAAACTGCGGCATGCCCACTGGACCGGGGCAAAAAGAGAGAGAGAGAGAGAGAGAGAGAGAGAGGGACAGAGGGACAGGGACAGAGATAGAGAATAAAGAGAGAGAAGGCAAGAGAGATGAGTGGAGAAGAGAAGAGAGGGAAATAGGGAGGCGGAGAGCAAGAGGCAAGATAGAGAAAGAACAGAGCAAGAGAGAAAGAAAGAGGAAGAGAGAGGATAGTTAGAAGAGAGAGGAAAAGAGGGAGGAAGAGAGAGTTAGATAGACAGAGAGAGAGAGGGGGAGGGAGAGAGAGGATAGTTAGTGGAGGGATAGGGTGAAAGAGGCTGCAGAGGAAGAAAAACGAATAGATACTTCAGTTCAAATGAAGCCAGTGTTGGTTATAAACAAATTGCTGTAATTTGGATTACGTGTTTAACAATAACAAACATCAAATACTTTTTATTCATCAGAGTACGATCACTAATACATGTAATCAGATTACAGTTCTTTTACTGAGGATGAATGTTTTTTAAGGATTACATCAACAACAATTTATTAAGCCTTATTAATCCCCAATAATTCCTACTGTACTGTTGTTTAACTTAACACGCACACCGGCTGCATAATACGAACATTCTTTTTTATAACAAAATGTATGAAATTATGGAAATAACTGCAGCATGTTGCATGATAATTCAGTTTCAGTGTCATGTGCAGCTATACTGAACTTTGAACAATTGGATTTATAAAACATGCAGTTGTTTCATGGGCAAAAATACAATGTAGTTCAATGCATATAATGCATGTATTATTTTCTGTAAGACAAGACAAGATAAGATAAACTTATATTAGTCCCACAAATGGGAAATTTGTTTGGCACAGCAGAACGACAAAAATTAAGAGCAGCAAAATTGGGAATATAAATATACAGTGTAAGATGTACAGTATTAAATTTTTGTATACATATTAGAACAGAAGTATAGTGTGTGTTGCTGTATTATGCAAATAGACATATATGTATGTAAAACATGAATAAAACTGCCGCAACGACTGATAAGAGTGAGAATGTTGGTGGAGCTTAAACATATTAAAACAGCAAAACCTTTATGGAACCAAACCAAATCGAGCACTTTTTCGGTCCCAAGTCTTTTTTATCCTCTCTTGTTTTCTGAGATCCGCTCCTGGCAGCGCGTCTCCCTGTTGCTAAGCAACAGCAGCGTCTCAGCTGTCAGTCAGATGTGCTGTTGTTTTGATGGGCACAGACTTGAAGTTCTGATACTTACCATTTTCGAAACTGATCTTCTGTTACATATTAATTAATTAAAAGCAAACGCAGTGCTGGTGCTAAAAACAAGCGTTCTTTGTTTAAAACTGCCTTTTGTTTACATAGTGCTTTCAGAGAACAATTAGACCGAGTAACACTAGAGGGCGCCCGAGAGAAAGCCCCCACTGATTGGGGTTAAATGGAGCTTTAAAAAAGTTCTATAATAAAGTACCACAGAAAAAAAATACATTGTATTTCACCAGCATATGTCTGAGAAACACCCTGAACATGTCACCAAAACATCAGAGGGCAGTCTCTCTCTCTCTCTCTCTCTCTCTCTCTCTCTCTCTCTCTCTCTCCCTCTCACACACACAAACACATGCACACCTTGGGACACATCTACAGTTTGCTTGATATTCATGTCTTTCCACTGTGGGAGGAAACCAGAGCTCCCAGTGGAATCTTGCACAGCAATGGGAAGAACATACATTCTCATACAGACAGGACTCAGACCACCACAGCCAGGAACTAAACAGTGCCTACTGCTATTATTATTATTATTAGGGGTCCAAGCACACAGTGCGGGGAACCCTATTGTTTTTATGTCGATTTTTTTTATTATTATTATTATTATTATTATTATTATTATTATTATTATTATTATTCATAAATACCCTGAAAACAACATTTATGATCAAATATGAAACCATATGTTTAGATCACGTGAACATCCATCCACATTTCTTAAGCCCTTCAAAAGAAATATTTTCCATCCTCAGAGAAAAGACAAGCGGAAAAGTACAGAATAAAACCAGACCTTTATTCATAAGGCTGCAGCTCTTGTGTATTTCTGCTTGTGCAAAGTGTAACTGTCTGTTCTCTGTCAAATCTCTTTGAAATAAGGGCAGACTTTATTATTTATTTTTCTTACTGATCTCTAAAATTACCTTTGCATTCATGTATACACTGTAAAAGAATGAAGTGCTGTTGAGGTGTGCTGAGTGTTTCTCTGTCCCTGAATTCTTTAAAAGTCTATTGTTTTGCAGTTTGCTAAACTTGTTTTTTTATGTAGTGTACCTATTATAAGCTTCCTGTTTCCAATTTTTACTGCAAGCGGCAAATCACTGACCAAAAAGGTCACTGAGTCTAGATGTGTGTGAAAAACTAGTACACCTTTCTGAAGGTTCCCCAGGGTTCCCCAGGGTCCCGTACGCTTCCAGATCTGTCTGGAGGCAAGAGGTGCCATGACCTGCAATGCGAAACAAATTTAATAAAATTTAATAAGCAAGCTTTAAGAGTCTCCCCTTTAAGCCCATTATTCAAAGGCGGGGTGGGGTGGGGTGGGGGTGTACTATCAGCAGGGTTGATTACAGCACTGCAGGATGTTCTCCAGGGGCCCCACACTTCTTCACTCATATCCCCCCTTTAAACATCCTATTCATCAATTAAAGCCCGGTGAGGGAGCGTCTCCTGCTCTCGATATGCAGTGGCCGGGCACTGGTCCCACTCTGCAGGGGTACTGGCACCAGTAGAGCATGTGATGTTAAGATGAGGTTTATATTTACACCAGTAATATTAATGAACACAGGTTCTGAGTGTTGCTATTTGATACTAAAGAAAAGCCGAACACTGCTGTAAATGTCCTGCATGCATTCACATTGGTCTGCACTTTTCTTTTTTTTTTTTCATTGAGAAGCGTCAGTCCTGTCAATCATCTGTCAGGGTCTGTCAGGTCCCTGTCATTATCTAATAATAAGAAAGTTAGCCATGCGGGGGTTCTGCTAGGATCTCTGGTTCCCCCCCGAAGTCCAAGGACCTGCAGGTCAGGTGGACTGGAGATGCTAAGTTAATCCTAGGCATGAAAATGTGTGTCAGCGCTTGTGTGTATCTGGCTTGTGATGGCCTGGCGACCTGTCCAGGGTGTTTCTCCACATTTTGCCCCTGGTTTGGAGAGACAGCACAGTGAATGGACTGATTGATAGTGTAATTATGTTAGCTTTCTGAATATTAAAAAAAATAAGTATATGAAATGATCATGTGAAATGAAATGTACATGAAATTACTTCTCTCTACTCACGAGGGAAAAGCTTCCATTTTAAAGCTTAGTAGCTTTTAAAGAAGAAATATAACACTAATATCAGTATAGGTTCAATACTCAGTATTTAAAGTTTAGCAGTATCAGAAAAAAAAGAAATGAATTGATTAAGCTTTTATTTTGGCAAGAGAAGTAGTGTAAGCTACTGTCACCAAGAAACTATGTACCACTGATAAGGACATAAACTTTCATGAAATCTGCATCATTATATTGGAATCTATAATGAACATTTTACATTTGTTTAATTTATCTTTATACAAACACACACACAGACACACACACATGCACGCACACAAAAGCTGTGCTTTGTATGTGCTACAGTTTTACAGTGTATCCTTCAAATATGCTAATTAGGGGTGTGCAGAGCGGCTGCTATTCATATTCGTATTTGCATTCGAGTAAAATTTTAATGCAGCTCCAGGACCCCCCAATCTACTCCTGTACTTAAGCGTGTGACAGACCAAATTTCTAAAAGTGAAAGTGATCAATAGTTCATACGTGAACACACCACTGCACACAGTGTGAACAGCACGACATTCCTCCTCTGCATTTAAACCCATTCACTCAGTTAACAGGGGCAGCCATGAACTCTGCGCCCGTGGAGCGGTGTGTGAGGACTGTGCCGGGGAGCGGTGTGTGGGATGTTACCGGGAAGCGGTGTGTGAGGACTCTACCGGGGAGCGGTGTGTGGGATGGTACCGGGGAGCGGTGTGTGAGGACTATACCAGGGAGCAGTACCTCAGAGGTGCCTTGGAGTCTTCAGGATCGACCCACGACTTTCTGAACGCAGGGCGAGTGCCCTAATCACACGAGTTTGTGACGGGGGAGGGGGCGGGGTTCCCGTATACAAATATTTTTTTAAGTATGTGTCCGAATCCCGTATTCATAAAAACATGTTATTTGTGCCTATCCGAATCCCGCATTTGTAAAAACATGTTATTTGTGCCTATCTGTTACTGTATTCGGATTCGGGCCTACCCCTAATGCCAATTCGAAATTGATAAACGAGCTCTGTACGTAGAGGAACAGTGTATTTTATGTTTAGCACCTCTTCAGGCTAATCCAAGCACCATATCAATGCATTAATACAGAATTCAGTTAGTATGAAATGGTCAGTTCAATTTCTATCCATGTATAATAATGTTACACAGGCTTTGTCAAAATTGCATCAAAGTAAGTCTGACACAGTAAATGCTAGACAGAAATGAATAAAATCTAACGTACTAAAAAAGTAAAAATTTACAGAAATAAATTGGACTTTTTATTTGTTTATCTATGTTTTAAACTGTTCGATGAAGCACCCCGAAGATTATGTGTATTAGCAATGACAGGTTAGATCCTGGGTGTGCAAAATACACAAAACTGGTAGAAATAAGCCTGAGCCTAGTTGGTCATTGTCCTACATCTTCATTAGTATGCCGGGTGCTTTGTCGCTATGATGGGTGGGTGACTTGGTTGGATGCACTTCTCTCTCCGTCTCTGGTAAATGAGTGTAATTATTTTCAGAGCTGCGGGCGACTCATGCATGTTTTATCCCCCATCTGGACGGAGCGCAGCAGCTCACGGATGGTGATAAAAGATGTTCCATGTCCCCACGTCAATGTGGATGTGTGAGAATGTGGATGTGGACACAGGACTTCTCTTCCCACTCTCATTTCCACAAAAATCCCAGCTAGTTAGCTGGAGGTATCCCATGTTCCGCGCCAAGTTCGATATACAAAGGAATGGTGGACTGACGGTAAACATGAACAAACCAATTATATCATGTCAAATATGTAAATTAACAGTAGACAGCACATGAGTATGAACTACTAGCCAATAGTGGGGCAGGGGGTGTGGCTTGTTTAAATATGGGTGGACCTTTCAGTTTCCCTAGTAATTATTTAGTAAAACAGATTTTTTTGTCAACAGTAAACAATTTACAAATGAACTTTAAGGCTTTTGTGGTGAAAAACAAGGAGAGTGACTTCATTGTCTCGCCTGGATTTGGCTGTTGTTCGGCACTATAGCAGGGGAGTAGCTTTTGTAACGAGCATGTGGCACTTCCTCCCTCATGGGCTCCATTTACCACCACAGAAAGGGATTATACAGATGGCACAAACATGGTATGTTTGCATACCAAAAGTCTTTAAATGTCATCTGGGAGATCTGGGAGATATGTGGTCATATGTTGGCCCACATCTCGTCTGGCCAACAACAGAATATGCTGACTTGAAGGCTGACTTGATGTGCATACTAACAGACTGCGGAGGAATGAGGAGGAGCATGGCTGTGTATGGGACCTGGATTCTGATTCTGATTGTTTTAGTTGAAGGTATTAGCGTTGGTATGTCTCATTTTCAAACTCAGCTTTATGCAAACGAAGGCTGATCTGGAAAAGCAACATGCAAAATAACTGGCTAAAATCACTGCATTGTTAAATTTCTTCCAATATTTCATTCCTATTTAGTATCCTCACATTTGTGTTTATAGAATATTGTATTCAGTGTAGAGCTTTTTTTCTGCAGAGTTTTAAATTATTTTAGACTTTGTATATTCTCTTCTTTGTGTCTCTGTGAGCTGTCATAACATAAACCATTTCTTCTGGGATGAGTAAAGTTTTCAGTATTATTTACAGTAGTTTTGTGGAAGAAAAAATATAAGAAGCATTTAACCAGAAAATGGTTCATATTTTAGAATCCTGTTTTGATCATATGAAGCCAGACAGTGTACACGCCCACACGCAATAACAAAACCCTCAAAGTCATCCACAAGGGACATCAGTGAATATTACTGTCGTTCAGTGTCTTTTCAGTGTGCAGGAGTGTTCGCCTGCATGCAGCATGTATGCAGGATTATGCGTATTTCATGCAGGATTAGGTGTAATTCAAGAGGGAAACAGGGCAAACAGTATGGACAATTTTAACATATTGTTTACCTCAGGGTAAACAAATCATTAAGCCTGGTAATTATGATAAGATCTGATTAGATTTGTAATCTTTTTTAAGATCATAAAACAATGTAGTTCTTGCTGCAGATTGAAATAAAAAACAATAAAACAATCAATAATTTAATCAATTAAACTAATCTTAATTATTTGTTATATCAAGCTTTCAAGGAGACATGGCAACACGGGACCAAGGTGAGTAATCCTTCTGTTGACAAACCAACCACCATCCCCCATCCACAAATTGGAACTATATGCTTCAAGATCATAATGAGGCATTTTGTTTCTAATATTGACAAAACATTTGACTACAGAGGTCAATAACTTGAGTGTGAATGGGTGGAGCTAAGGGGTGTAGCTAGCAAATACGTTGTTGGCAGTCAAATTGTTGATTTTGTTTTCTGGAGATTGTGAATAATCTTTTAGGCTACATGCTCATCTTCTTCCAAATCCGTTTTTGGGCTTGGGGGGGTTTCTGGTGCTGCACGATCTGTGCAAAATAACACATAACTTTAGGATACTTATTTAGGGTTGTTAACCTAGCTGGTCTGTATCAGGAGTTGCAAGTCTGCACCTGGACTACACTGCAAACTTATTACCTTTAAATGTGGACAAAGAAGTTTACATCCTCATTTTCAGGTGTATGAAATGTTATTCTTAAGAATGACAGATCCAGACTTCAGCATGACTGCTGTCTAGCGACACTGACATGTCACTGACACCTAGCGGAACTTTTTTCACTAGACTAACGTAAACTGGGCCGTACCAAGTGGTGGAAGGTGTCGGGGGGACAACGACTGTGGGAGGTCACGCTATACAAATATTGTTACAAACTAAACAACAATTCAAATCCTCATTACATTTTGTTAATAAATTGGATAAAAAAATACAATAATGATCAAATGAATACCTTTGTGAATATTTTTACTCTAGTGGATTTTTACATATTAGAGGGTTTCCATGGCCCCCCCTTGGAATGCTGGGCCCCATGAATCGTCCACGTTTACCCCCCCTTAGCTACGCCCCTGTTTGTAGTGCATCCCTGAAATCATTTCAAATAGTGTTGCGTCTACAGATGGACTAGGGTGGTAAACCATACATGGGACAGTAAAACAATGACAATTGTATTAGGTGAGGGTCAGGGCCGATGGGGTGTAATTGTGACTGGATGTCAATGGTTTAATTCAGAAAAACGAAACACAGACAAGGAAAGTAGCGGAGCAGCGTGTGGGGAGCAGTGTGTGGGGAGCAGTGTGTGAGGTGTGTACTTGGGAGCGGTGTGTGGGGAGTGGTGTGTGGGAATGGTACTTACTCAGGGTACCTCAGAGGTTCCTAGCAGCGTGGAGGATCGACCCACGACTTTCTGATTGCAGAGCGAGTCCCGAACCCTGTGAGTGTGTAATGGAGGGGGTGGGGGTCCGCGATACAAATAATTCGTAAAAAACACGTTATTTGTGCCAATCTGAATACCGTATTTGTGTTTGGCTCCACCTCTAGTAGATACTAAAGTACTACAAACATAATGAACAAAAACATCCAGCACACCCAGTTTTTACCCAGTAGGTTTTTAGCAGTCAGTACAACAAGTGATTTTCAAGGATCATTAACTGAGAGTTTGAGTATAAATACACTGACTAGACATTAAGAAACTCCTGGGTAGAGGAGTTGTCAAGAATAAGACTCAGGTGAACAGAATAATAAGGGGGTGGGCAGTAGCGGTTCTAGACCAAAAATACCAGAATAATAAGGGTGTGGGGTAGGGATGAGCGAGTACAGCATTATCTGTATCTGTATCTGTATCTGTTAACCAGATGAATTATCTGTATCTGTATC
>JBBKCR010000034.1:10508992-10523432 GCA_037577295.1 Ladigesia roloffi | reverse complement strand
ATTTAATAATATAAATTGGACGAGTTCGGCGGGCCGGATTAAAAAGCCCAACGGGCCGTATATGGCCCGCGGGCCGTGGTTTGCCCATGTCTGGTTTAGATACTAAGTTGCTGTGTGAACTAGGAGCATGGCTTTACCAACTTTCACAAGAAGAGACAATAAACCATTGTGCTACGTAAGGATGAACAGTTGTCAAAATTGCAACAAACTAGCAAGCATTTAGCTCAAGAAACTAAAGCATGGGTGGCCAGTGAGTATGTCCTGGACAAATTTTAGTACATGCGCTGTGACTACCAGGAACCTAACACATCAAATTCCTGATTTTACGCCTCTCAGATAGGACCTACACCTGCCTTTGGTTCGAACCCAGCTGCTGTAGTACTTGTCACTCTAGTGAATGCATGGTATCTGGTCCTGCTCCTGGAACAGTTTTTGAAGGCACGGAATAGAACTTCTGCAGAGCAGCAAGTCACCAGGGACAGGATAAAGTGAACACTAGATTTTATAGTCTTCCATCAATTAGCGTGAGAAATTCTGCCTCGTAGTTCTAAGTCCTTGGTATGGAAGAACCTTTCAGAAGAGACTCTTTTGTCGGCGCCTTGGATAGGTTGATGGAAAATCGTGCTGCAATACGTGGCAGCACATTGAATGAAAGCGTTTTTTGCTGTATCTGTTCTCGTCTCGGCTGCAGGACTCAGGCTTTTCAACATGGCGGCACCAGGCATGGATACCCAGATGAAGGCAGCTGTCGCAGCGCAGATTTTGAAGCCTGACATCTTCCCACATCTGGTCCCTGTGGACCGCCTGTGATCTGCTTGCGTCTCACCCTCCCCCCAGGGCAAAACCGCTCTCACCCGAGACCATCCCATCACCCTCCTCCATGCCTGTCTCTCTCCCTTTCTCCCTGTCTCTGTTCCCGTCCTCCCGTCCTCCGACAAGACTTCACACCCCCACAAATGGCTTCATCTATTCACCTTTACAGTCGAAAATCCGACGTGCAGAGGGGGAGAGCGGTGTCATATGATTGCAAGCACCACGTCACCTCAGCCAGGGATTCTACCGCAGGATGAAAAGATCCTTCAGCACCTTCTGTAGTGCCCCTTTCACACCAATAGCTAAGATATCTTCACCGCAGGAACAAAACCTCATATCTCCACAAAAGTCACTTTACAGGAGAATGGAAAAACGATCCCAATTTTCAGTAAACCTAGTTGTTTTTCGAATATTTTCACTGGTTAGGAAAATTTATTAAAGTAAATGATGAAAAACATAAAAAACGAATTGCAACTGTGACATTATGGCACTGTAGGAACCAGAAGACTAGCCAACATGGCAAAGACTGAATTGAATCTCACATTGTCTGATAGCATTGTGTTATGCAAATTCCTATGCAAGGCTTGCTTAGGCATGCATTATTAGCCACATGTGTTATATATTGGAAATAAATAATGACGATTGTGATTTATTATGGTAATTTTTTTGTTTACATTATTTTACTCAATTTGACAGAAGATTTGAGAGATAACGTGTAATTAAAGTCAGCACCTACATCACTGTTGGCCACATTATCATTCTTGGGCCTTTGATTAAGTCACATTTTTCACAGGGGTGGATGGAACTTTTCATCCCTGAAATACATCTTATGATTAGGAATATGCATGAAGGTTTTTTCAATTGTTTCCTTAAAACCCTGGTTTAATTTCAATTTTAAGTTCATTTAAGGATGTCCAAGACAGGGAATGTATACTCTGAAAGACATACATGAGTTCTAACCTACAGGTTATATTCATATAGCCTTCAATACATCTTCAGTCCGTTAACATAGTTTAGGCACATGTAAAACAGCTATATGCAGCTGTTTTTTAATCAATTGCCAAGATTTTAAATCTTTCCCGTTTCCCAGATCAAAGGAAAATACAAAATAAGGCTCATCTCTGCCCAGCCTGTTTCTTCTACACATTTAACATCAATCAATATGAGATTTTGACCATTTTCCCCCACTACTCAAATTTCTCATCTCAGCCTGATCCTAAACCTGATCCTAAAAGGTCCAAAAGAAAACTTGGCAATGCAAGAATTAAGCTTAAACAACATCTGAAATTTGTCTCAGTGATCGAATTTAAGTCCAAAGCACAGTTTTGAGATCCATAAGTTTGTTAAGGAGAAAAAAACCCAAGAAACCAATGAAAACAGCAGGAGAAATTCTGTCTTCCTGTTCCGTATTTCTCGCAAAGGGGGTTTAGGAGAAAAAAGTCAGACTTCAATAATCCCCTACTTAAAAGGTGCTTTATTCCTGGTGTGACAAAGAGAAGACAGTGGGCTGCAACGTCTTCATTTGGAAGGTCTTTACGTCTTCTCCTGGCTCGCTTGTTTATTAGCCCCATGGGCTAGCAAGCTTTGGTTGCACTATAAAAAAGCAGCATTAGCGTCTCTCGCTTCCATTAGATGTTACTGGTGTGCCAAGGCGAGCTAGTCAACAAACACGAGAGAAGAAAGATGTGATGGTGTGGAGAGAGAGTGCGAGTGAGCGAGTGTGGGAGTCTGCAGACTGGAACAATGGTCCATTATGCAGCGGCAGCAAATGATCACCTCTGAGCGTGGACGAGGGGGCACCTGTCAGGCCGCCTGCTGACGGCTCCATCAGAGCCACTGGGACCTGCTGGGGCTCCTCAGCCTGCCTCAGCCTCCTCCTCCTCTTCCTGCTCTTCGTGTGTGTGTGTGAGTGTGTGTGAGAGTGTGTGAGAGTGTGTGACAGCCCCACCACTGGGGCCTGCCTTCCTGCTTATTATCAGGGATGATGGCTGTAGAAGAAGCTCCTTCTTCATCCCCCACTACCATCCACCTCTATGCTCCCCCCCAAACCAATGCTAGGAGCCATTCTTATTTCCCCACGCCGAACTCATCACCAGGACATGTTTATCTGCTTGTGCCACTCGAGGAAGGCGACTGGCAGCGCTGTGGCCACAACAGTGGAGGAGAAATTTCAGCAACGGAATGACAGACACTCGAGGCAAAAAACTATGACAACCGCCAGGCTGGCCCTCGCCCACATGACACAAAGGAAATCCAACGCCGAGGCAGTGAAAGCCACTGGGTGCGCTAAAGTGATAAGTTGTGAGAGGGGCATATTGTGCTGATGAAGCACAAAAGGGTTTTAAAGGTGATTATCATCAATTAGAAAAAAGCAGCAGAGGCAGTGATCTAGATTGAGCTCAGACAAAAGTACTCAGAACTCTGCACTGATCCTTTTCCAGGTAAATGCTCAGTATGCATTCATTTTTGTTCACATTTTTGATTTTTCAGTCCACTGACTGGCTTGTTAAAGCAACACACCCTTAACAATGATAAGAAATAATTAATAAGTAGGGATTTTGCTCACAACAGTCATTTCTTTGTCTGAAACAGAAATAAAACATTTTATTGAAGTCATTTTTATTGAATATTGAAGTCTGACTCCTTAAAGGAAAAAATCAACTCAACTTTTCTCACAGAATTCTCAGTTCTCTTCTCTTAAACAACCTTATGGATAAGAAAAGAGTGAGCGCTTTGGGATCAGGCTGAGATTCAAGGAAGCTCTCCCTGAAGAGCCAATTTTAGGATTTGGGAGCAAATGGTGAGAATCTTATACTGCTGTTGAACTGAAGTCAGTTCGGTGTAGGTGGCTGGACAGAGAGGAGTCATATTCTGAATTTTCCTTAAATCTGGATAATAGCCTGCTGCCTAAATGCACCTTATTTCCCATAAACCTGCTGGTCATACAGGAAAGCACTGACGCATAAAAGCTGTAAGAAGCTAAAACTGCTACAGCATGCAGGTTGTTGTGCATGTCAGTTGCTGGCAGAAATCTCCATCTTTTATTTAAATCTTGGGGTAATCCAAGCTCGTGAACAGATGTTTCGCCAATTTGCAACAATTAGCCTACTTCTCTTAATGTCTTCATGGTGTCTTCCACTGCATTTCTTAACAAGGCCCTCTGTGATCTGCTAGGCTGGAGCTGGGCTTCATACGGGCAGTTGGCTCACCAACCCCGGCGTGGATCCTGACTGGTGTTCATTATATGTACAGAAAACCCAGGACACAGTTTGGATCCTTATTTCTCCCAACTATCACAATAAAATGACTGCTGAATTTACAGAGAGCGGGATTAATACGAATATGGATATCGATATCGGTAAAACACTAACCAGCCTTCCAAAAAACCCAAAAGAGCATCAAAGAGTAGAGTGAGTGGAATCAAGAAGAAAAGTTTTATCTTTACAATGCTAAGAGGCACAATGCTAACATACATCCATTTTCTCTTCTTTTCCATATCACTCAGGGCTGCTGACTGTCATGCGTCATGCGTAAACATTGAGTTTATGTCGCACATGCCTTTTCTTAAGCAAACGTTTCATCTTTGTCCCATTTCATTGCGAGTCACCTTGCCACATCCCCTCCCCCGCTCCACAAATATTGTCAGTTTTCCCTGTATGCTCCCAGTCCGATTTAAAAACAATTTTGTCTACCAACCCATCCCCCACCCCTGTAACAATTTTTGTCAGACACCAACCCCCTCCAACAACCACGCCCTGTTCATAAACCACGATCCTCCCCACCCCCCACCTGTAACAGAGCTCAGAGCCTGGCATCCCTGCCTAACACAGGTCTATCTAGACTGGCCTGCCATTGTGACGGTGCCATCCCACTCTGTGCAGATCAATTGAGATGTTGTGTGAGTGTATGTGTGTGTGGGCATGCGTGCATGTGTGCCATGGTAAACATGCAGAGCTTGTCCCTGGATGACAGCATTCTAACTGGATGGCATAGACAAACGCACTCCCACACACACACATACACACACACACACACACACCTGCCCAGCTGTCTGTCACTGAACAGGTGGAGTGGAACAGAAGGCGTTCATGCTTTCCAAGTGTTCTTTCCCTCACACCTCGCCCGGGCTCAGCACGGAGATTCCGACCAGGGAAAGCATCTGCAAAACAAGCAGCTGAGGAGAAAAGAAAGCGAGGCTCTCCGCTCAGAACGGAGCTGAGGATGGCGGCGGGGCTGACTCTGTTGTTTACTGTAACGAGAGTGTAATAGCTGTTGCAGCCTTCGTAACTGAGATGATTTGGGGTGGGGGTGTTGTGAACAGCAGGAATGAAATAGCTTCCTGTTAGATGGAGGTGTTTTGATGTGTTCAGCTGTGCAAGTCTGACGCGGGGGGTGGGGGGGTGGGGGCTGTGCTGTGTTTTCAGCAGCCGCAAGGGTTTCTGGATAAATGGTGTTTTTGTGTTGTCTCTGTTGTGTCTGTTTTGTTTCTGGTGTCTGGGCTTCTCTGGGGCAGAACCACACACACACACACACATACACACATACACACACCCACACACACATACACACACACCTGTTCAGCTCTGACCGGCTGAAGGAATCTGACAGACATCAGATCCATTGTTTATTGTTTGATTTTAACAAAGACACACTGTAAAGCATCACTTTTAGGAAGCACCAAAACCTACGTGAGTGCGAATAGTCTGCAAATAATTCCAGACCAGAATTAGACAGAAAGGTCTTCGAGATGATGGGGGAATTCGAGAGAATCAGATAGGGGACATCTATTAGTGTTATTTTTCAGTAATTATAATGATGAACTATCGTTTTTATTTATATTATATTTATATTAAATATACTACTATATACTTTTATAGTACTACTCATCAAGACATGTTGTGTACCTCATATAGGCATTTGTCTTCAACTGATGTGTTATGAAATATTGGACAATAATGGACCATATGTACTTTCTAATCCCACGTCCCTGGTTTGGATAATGGATGGACTGATGTGCTTTCCTACTGAACTGAGGTACTTTCAACATGAAAAAATCCATTTTCAGTGCTTCACTTTTCAGTCCACTATCTTTTCCCGTAAAAACAGACTCCTTTTTACTCCATTACTTTTTGCAAAATACTGTGTACATACATTATGGACATTTTTCACAATATATTAATTAAAATGTTGCACTTCCACAAAGGAAATCTTTTAAAATTATAGAATGTCAGGTCGTAGCTTAGCAACAGCAACAGGACCAAGACAACTCTGACAAGCTGTCGGAATGGAAGCAAATGAGGTTGTGTGCGGCTTAGCTTTAAGTCAGATACCCAGTATCCTAGGCATCTGAAAAGCGAGGGAAATTATATCCATATTCTAAGCACAAGAATAAAGAGGAGAAATATTGGAGCTTTTATACATGTTTAAACTTTTTTACACACACATACGCAGACAAACACTCATCTAAACCAGAATATATATATATATATATATATATATATATTATTGTTTTAATACCACTGAAAAATACTCGAAAACGATGATACCTAAAATATTCATAAACTAGTGCATTCGCAGTAAATACTATGAAGCAATGACTTTTAACTTTACAAGACTATGCCCTAAACAACTTTAATGGTCTGCTTTGAAACACCTTGGTTGAAAGAACCTTCAACAAAAATATGACATTTTTTAAACAATATTAATAACTGTGAGGTACTTTCCTGTTCTTCAGCCATGAACACACTCTCACACACCTACATATATGGACATATCACACTGGTATATAAAGTGTGGGTTTAAAGAATCCCTCATTGATTATGTCTTTATGGAGAACAGGAATATGGTTTGTTTTTTAATAATTGATAATATAAACAAGGTCAAAAAAAGACTCAATTAAGAAAACCAATTAAATACAGTTTGAACAGAAAGTTATGAAAATACAGTCAGTTTTGTCACCTTTCTTCAACTCTAATTAACTTTTGAAGCTTCTTTGACAGTTCAGCTTTTTCGACGTAACACATTTATGGTCAATGATGTCCAAGTCTCTAGTAATATAGATACTGTAGTGCAGGAGAGTATTGTTCAGTGCTGGGTTCTGGATTTTAGCCCTTCTAACGGTCTGCAACATAAACCGCATACATCCTGAACCTCTGGCACTCAACAGATCAGCTTGTTAGGCCCCAATACATCACATCATCCAACAGGTCCAGACTGAAAGGCACATCATCCAACAGTGGAGGATGGAAAGGCAAGCTCAGTAATACCAAAGGGCAACCTGCATTACTCCAACATCAGGGTTACTGCACCTGTGACTGAGGGTGTCATTCACAAACTACCCTTATGAAATGGCACCAGCGTCACACGACCCAGAACCTCCTTTGAGGAAACACCATCAAGCGTGACAGACTTCTAGAAATACGCTAAATTATTTTAGTGGTCTAAATTGATTATCAGTGATGGCCATTCTGCAATAAACCACGTTCCATGAAACCAAATGTTCTGTTCAAATTTGTATCGTATTATTCACAATAGTCTAACTCAGAGTGACGACTGAAAAGAAACGTTACAGGTCAGAGCACAAAGCAAGACCGCACAGTCTCTCATGTCTGTAATTACGTCTTCTGTCAAAGTATTTCTGTAATTCGGGGGTCAAGCGCATTAATTATGTCTCCTTTAAATACAATAAAAAGTAATGGGAGCCCTCTGGTAAAATGCTGTTGAATTCGTGATGCCTAAATGAAGTTATCACTTTTATTAATGTTCATCCATTCTTCTTCATCTATTATAAATCTTACAAGAGATCTATTTTACTGAGTGGTCAGGTTCCAGAGAACAGTCCACCGTTATCGAGGGCAATTTTAAAATTAAATTGAAAGTCCCTCTCTTTGCGTTTTAATGAGCACGGAGGACTGATACCTTAATCAGAGTTGTCGTGAAGATCTCGGCCTTGTTAGGTAACTTAATAGATGGAGCCCATTCATCACTGAAGACTGCAGCGGAGAAGAGCAACGGCCCGAGCCTTGGCACCGGCGGTATTAATTACTATTTAATTATAAAACCCTGGCCCATAAATAAAAATAAAAGGGGGTATTCATGAGGCATTTATGGAAATCCACCAGGGATGGGAGAGAAGGGCATTTTTGTGAGATAGATAAATCACATGGTGCTGGACTGGTCTCTATGGACTCGCAGAGACTGGAAGTTTAGAGCGTTTAAAGGAGCAAAAATGACTCTGCAAGCAATAGATCAGGAGATACAGCAGGTAGAGACCAAACTATCGCAAATTGTGTGCTGATTATAGAAGTAGTCATAGTCGACCACACAATAATTCCTACATGATACATCTCCAACTATTTCCTCAACCGTTTCAGTCATAAGCATCCATCAGTCAACATAAGATGCCATTTTCTAAAGACCTATTTCACTACCTGTCTTTCGCTTCGCTAGCAGGAGCAAATTAATGGAGAAGCCAACTTCGGTGGCGTGTCATTCGTCATGACAACATCATCCTGTGGTGGACCTTATGACAGCTTTCTGTGGATGTATTTAGCTATTCGTACACATTCAGCTGGTACAGATATCAAGTTAAAGTGACACAGTATTGCAGTTGTTATATTCACACACTTAACTCCAGAAACCTTCAAACCCCACCCTCAAATTCAAATACAAGAACCTGACATGACATCACCTGTCATTATCATTACAAATAAAACTCCTGAAAAATATATGTTTTTATAATGTCATCAGTGCAAAGTGTGTTATAAAACAGTTATAAAACTGTTCTCCAGGACGGTGAAGATTTGGTTATGTTTGTTGCATTCTTTATATTTGTTCCAATTAGTTTTGGTTTCTAAAAGAATATGGCAACACACCCCTATGTCCTATTGTGTCAAATTCCAGTCCTGGAGGTTCGTGGTCCAGCACGATTTGGTGAATTCCCTCCTCAGAAACACCAGGTTCACCTCACCAGTTAATTGTCAGGTTTGGTGAATGTGATTGAGGAGGAGAACCATCAAACTGCGCTAGACACCCGCCCTCCAAGACCGGAGTTTGACACCCCTGACCTATGTCCTGCATTGGCTGTCATTCCCTGTGCTCAACTCTGATTGGTTGGTAAAAGGTTGGTGGGTAAATAAAGGAAACCTCTCCTTGTTATTTGTAGATGCAGAGCTTTTTCTGATGCTCTCTAATCTTATCATATCCTCTCTCACTACATCAGTTACACAAGTGCATGCCTTTTCCATCCTGAAAATCTGAACCCTCCAAAAAGTGTTTTCAGACCAACCCTTTGTTCTGAATGTCTGGATTAAACAAGGTAAGTGTGAAAGCAACCTGTGTTTACAAGAACATCCTGGGAGTCCTATTAACTTATAACACAGAATAGCGCACTGATAAGCCCCTAGCACCACAAGCCTCCCCTGCAGTGGCCAAAAACCTAGCCTGCCTTACCGCTGGAAGCCATATGGAGCATTGACTTATTGATGGAAAACCTTCATGCATGTAATAGTAGATAAATACAGGTATCGGTGTCTAACACGTTGGCAAAGTCATCTTTGAGGAGATTAATTGTCCATGTTTAGTAATGACATTTATGAAAACTTTATTTGTCCCTTGTGGCATTTTGAATTGCCTTTAAAGTTCAAATATGTGTGTTACTCTGGGCGAGCAGATACTCTGAAAAGGCCTGGCAGTCACTTCAAGTCTTGGGAGCACCGTTACTTCAGATGAAAGACAGAGTGGGGCCTTTCATCTATAGGGAAAAGGTCACAAATACCCTCGTGCATGGTATCAGATGCTCATAGATATTTTAGATGTAAGATGGACTTGCAAAGACCTTGTTTGAATCCCCAGGTTAACTGTCCATCTGTGGCCGGTTCATCTTTGAAGCCTGAGGAAATTTACAAAGGCCTGAAATACCACTAGGCACACAGCTAAGAAACAGTTTGCGCGTTTCTCGTGAGGGACGCCTTTTCTTTATCAGTGGGACAGAGACACTCTCTTTTGCGAGCCCCTGTGAAATCCCTCTTGAGGAACTTGAGGAGGCTGACATTTTGCAATTGCAGGGTCAATGGGTAAGTTAATGAACTCAAAGGGCACCTGAGATTTATTTGCACAGATATAGATCTGCAGGAAGGTCGTCTTCATCATAAAGCACCAAATTTGACTGTCCATTTACTGATTTGTCTTCAATCCGTTATCCAATTAGGGCATGTTTTGGCCAGTATGTGTGTTTGTTTTTGTGCATTTTCCCATGTGCTTATTTATTCACCATGAATACGCTAAATACTTAATGCACACCTTGACCTGTAAGACCAGCTTGAAGCAGTAATTCATCCTGTAGCGCAGGCTCTGGGGAGGGGATTAAAAACCCTATCTCTCAAGGACAGTCTCTCAGGTGAGCTGCGCTGCCACAGCTGCCTCAGCTGCCTTAGCCGCCTCTGCTATTCGAGTCGAACGTTTTGCTCGGTTTAATCCCATAAAGTGTGGTGGAGCCCCGCCACACATCTCAGAACCTGTAAAAATCTGCAGCGCATCATGTTTACATTTGTGTTTGTCATGTCAAATATAATCATGACACCCTGACATGTGAACAGCCATTTAATAGCATAAATAAATACTTTGGCATGCAGGAATGATGAACAAAAAATAAAATGCTTACAAAGACTTACATGCTTAAAGGGAAATGAGATACATTAGGAAAAAATATCAAAAAACATCCAACATCTATTATTTTACAGTAAATGGTTTCTCATGCCCTCTGTTTTCTGAGTTTAAATGTTGGGGGGGGCAGGTTGTGGAACCAAGCAGTGAATCAATTTATCTAAAGAGGCGTGACAAGCGCGGTGTGTTGTGCCAATGTGATTTTGCATATGACTGCAAGGCTTGCATGCTTTCATGACTCAAAATCCTGGTTGCAAACAGCAGTTCTACGAATTCTGGAGGACTGCCAGGGGCAGTGCTTCTTGTGCACCTTGGTCTGGAGCAAAAACCACACAATGACAGGATCTGGGAGACATTCTGGGATGTTACTGAAGATTCTGAGTGACAGGCACCTCTACAGGTCAGCTAAAACCAGAGGTTTACTCCTCCTGATCACTAGAGGCAGTGTAGGGCACAGTCTGAATGATAAATATTAATAGTGTTACTGGATTGGTTTTTAGATTAAGTGTTACTGGATTAGTTTTTATACTGAGTCACCTTGCCAGTTGGCAACACAAATCAGCGGCAGTTGAGGAGATGAATTTTACTGGACAGTTTACAGGACCTCATGCATCTGGATGACAAGCAACTCAGTGTCCGGCTCTCAGACTGCAGCCCCCATTCTCCACGATCACTGGGACAAAGTGAGTGTGCAGACAAAAAAAAATGACTGTATACCCATTCAGTTCTAAGGGTTCCTGACCATGGTGGTTTACAAGTGTAGTCAGGTGCAGTAATGTGAACACATATTTTGAAGATATAAATTCGAATTTTAGAGAACAATGAGAAAAAGCACTTCTCATTTACAATGGACTTCATGCTGCATTCATTACATTTTGTGTCTACATTGGTGTCAATCTAGTGTTTAGCAAGTGCCCAGCTCTGATCTCACAAGATTTAATGGACTGTGTCATAATTGTGTTCTGGAGGCACTGATGCAAGAAAAAAAAAACAAGAGTATCTAATTGTCACCCATTGGATGGAGTCAGGTGATGACCGATGTCAAACAACAGGTAGAAGGATTTCAAACTTGCCGCTAACCTACAGCGAGTATGTCCAGGGCCCTATAATACACACGGCGCTACGTGCTTTCGTCACTGGCACAACCACCATGCAGCGGCGCACATTTAAAAAATGTTTTCATGTGAGGGAAAACTTTATGCCGTCCTCTAAATATAATATTCAAATGTATATCACATACATCACACTATGATTATTGTTACATATTAATTAATACATATTAATTATCAGTGATTTCTCCAATCAACTAAGTTTTGTGAGTAATATAGCAATTAACTGACGGTCATCTATTTGACCAATAGTGCCGAACACATAGGTAAATAAATACACGTTTCAAGCGAGGTTGTCAAGAAAAACGAAACTACATCTCCAGCTCATGTCATGAAGCTGGCAGCAGCCACTGGGGGGCGCTGCAGACGTACAGGACAGGACGCAGCTGTAAGAACTTTGCTTTGTGTCTTCACCGCATTATACACAGCATGCCACTGACAATGCGGCGGTTATTTAAAGGGAGTGAGAGTGTGAACTCTGATTGGTTCATTGCATGCTACGCCCAAGACACACCTATGACTAATTTTTTCATTTAGGACAATCCGTTTGAACTTTACGCCAGGCGCCAGGCGCAAAGTTAATTTTTCCTGCTGCGAATATACCGTTCTGCGCTGGCTCCTCCCCCAAAGACGACTGCTCTTCTGACTACAGACTCAAATCTAATAATGAGGAAAGCACCAATGTGTACCTAGTGCAAGCTGACCAATCCAATGGACAGAGTGATTGCCGCCTATGTGTATGTTTTATTATTGTGACACGGACCATCATAATCTTACTGGAGTGAAGAGGCTGCAGTTTTCAGAGAAAGGTGCTGCTGTGCCATGTAGCTGTGCAAGGCTGTAACTTGATGATAGAGCTCAATCATCATTACACAAACTCAAGGAAAAACAGCATGCACTCTATTAAAACGTGTACTGCTTGTGGTCATTGTTTTTGCATGTGGAATTTATATTCATCAAGGAAACATCAAATTTGCCATGCAAAAGATAAGAGAGTTGGTTAAAATGGAACGCTTTGAGTAAATCTGAGGGTTGCAAAGTGCAGTTGCTCTGGATCAAACTCATTAGCAAAAGTGAGGTAGCCAAGCCCTTTGTATGTGGACAGTAGACATGACCTCAAACAACGAGTGAGGAAGCCTCATTTTTAACAGAGGGTCCCTTTTGGTAATGTTTGGAGGAACCATTTTGGTAAATGGCAACAGCCTGAACTGGATATAGTCAGAGAGCCCTCTGGTTTGAGCTCTTTTTTTTAGTTAACTATAAAGCAGAACATTATTTCTGTTCTTTGCGATACCCCAGGATCTCACAGTTTTGTTCTCATCTATGCATCTGCACATCACACTCGATTGGCGTTGTTGTTGGAGAAACCCCACAGAAGCCAGGTACAAATGGTCTTAAGAATATGAAAATAAATTCAATGACGGCCTTTTCCATACTAGCCACTGAAAGCCTAGTTGAAAGCAAGATGAGCACTTACAAGCATAAGTGATTATGGAGCACACCATAAAAATATGTGAGTATCATGATTAGGGATTTTCAGCTAGGGCTAATGGGCCAGAGCCCATTGTACAGTGCCCAGCAACGTCGTTGCTTGAGTCTGAATGAACATTTTCTTGGTTTTTTTGTTGCAGCCAAAGAACACGCCAGGGGGTCAGGAGAGGGACTTCTGCTGATGTATTCTGCTGATATAGTACCTTAGGGGGCCAGAGCCAAGGAAACCAGCTGTGCTGATTAGCTTCTGTGCTCAAGCATGACAATGCACAGCAGAAACGGATACTTAGCTCCATTAAGCATATTTAGATGTCATAGCCCCACTAGAAAGGGGATGTCATGCTAAAGGGATAGCAGCTTCTGTTTTGGGGTATAGAAGATGGGGGAGCATACGTCAACAAAGGACAAACAGATGATGCATAGCTCTGTAAAGCCCTTTTAATCTCAAGGTGGAGGCAGGGAGTGTCAATGAGACGGGTCGAGTCAGGTCTCAAATCAGGTTTGAGTGAAGTTCACCTTCAATTTCATGGCAAAACATCTAACTCAGCAGAAAAGCATTGTGCACAGCTGCACAGAGAATCTAAATGTGGTATTCATTGATGTTGTAAGATGTCTTAGCTACTAATGTAGCCAGAAGCTAGCTACAGGAATAGGCTGGTGTAGTGTTTTTTCTGTGCTAAGACCAATAACCAGACCAGTCAAGAGGTAAAAGCTGGACATTAATGGCTTTAGCAAAAAGTTCCTTCATGTATAATAAATGTAAAAGGCTTTGGTCAGAACTATAAGCAAGCCAATCCAGGAGAGGAGCTAATCTGGTGCATCTAGTAGAGGCTTGGCCACCAACAGGGATGCTAATCTTGGGAAGATGGTGGATGTCATCCATTTAAGGAAGGTAGTTACAGTTATAGCCTCAATGATTGTTACAATATCTCGACACTCTGATGGTCCACAGAAATGAAATAATACTGAACAGATGTGGGAGATGAACAGTGTTTTTTTCTTGCTTAGCCATTACTGCTTTTCCAGACCCATTAACGCAATTAGCCCGCCGAGGTTGGTCTCTCTTAGATGTGCCAGTAGTGATAAGATTCGTTCACTGGGCCGTGCCTGTCGCAGTCCAAGCATGGCTTAATGGAGTGATTAGGTTTAAGGCCCTCAGACGGTGCAAGAAATAGATTACCGCGGACTGACATTGATTTGTGCATAGGGTCAGGAAATGCTAAACCATGCATAATTAAAAAGGCGGATCAGAAAATCTAGGGAAAATGTGAAAGTTCACAAGGTTGGCTCTATTGAAATACCTTATTCAAAAAGAGCAAACAGTGACCACAGGGTACAATGTGAAGCGTATTGATCAGCCAGGT
>JBBKCR010000034.1:10431421-10445798 GCA_037577295.1 Ladigesia roloffi | reverse complement strand
ACACACACACACACACACACACACATGTCAACAAACAGGGAGCCCAGCTCCAAGTTCTCACCAAGGCCCGGGACAAAGCCTCCAAAGAACTAGGGGGAGAAACAGACACTCAAACCCGGAATTTCAAAAGGCTCTTTTCCTCTCTGTTAGGCTCTCAAGGACACAAGCTTGGACGGGAGACTTAACAAGTAGTACTTGAGTTTTTTGGACCAGGCTGAGACAGACAACTGAAAGAGAGGACAGTGATGGGGAGGGAGTGGGGGGGGGTTGGGAGAGGGGAAGGGTACATGATGCATTAGAGCCATTTCAGTGAATGTGAAAGAACACCTCGAACGAGCTTTAGCGAACACGGTTCTCACCAGCGCACAACAATCTGTAACCCAAATATGTCTGCTTCAATTTTGCACGCAAGAACACAAATTAATGTGAGCAAAGCAAAAGCCACCTCAAAGGCTGATCCACAGAAAAGCTGATTTTGCCAAACAGATTTACAGTCTGTCAGGAAGGTAAAAGCACTCGAAGGAGGGGGGGGTGACGAATAAGCAAGGGGAGACAATCTCTTTCAGACGACCTGCCGGGGGTAGGAGGGTAATTAAAAATAGGCTCAAGCAAGGAAGCCACATAACATGCAGCTAGCAGCCATTGATCAAACCCAAGGCATATGGCTTTCAGCTTTGTCGGGCTTAAAAGGAACCCAAGTGCCAATGTCTGCCTGCCTTTCAAAAACAAAAACACGCTCAACTGCACAAGACTGGTCGGCCATTTTTTCTTTGTTATTTTTTTCTTTAATTCTAGGAGGCTGAAAGGCTCTTGAAGCCAGCGAGCCACATTAGAGGCTTGGCAGGCCTCAGCGTTTGAACGCTGGAGTTTTCTCCTCCCCCTCCCCTCTCCTTTCCTCCATCATCTTTCCCAACCTCCGCAGCCCAAGCCGTTTGGTTCGGGAGCCCAGCGCCTGGGGCCAAAACGTACACAAATAAAAATGAGCAAACACTGAAGGCAAACGCCCGCTAGTTCCCACCGCCACCATCAAGAACAGAAAGGGCATGCACACAAAAGAGCCATTCTATCGGCTTTGCGGTGCTGAGACAATAACTAATCTCCCAATCGCCGAATCCGAAATAAACAGAGCGAGGAGAAACGTACCAGCCACTCATCACACTTTTTATTTTTTGTTTAGAACTCTGGATGCGTCTGAGAGCTGGGGAGCGGCTTACGAATTAAAGGGTTTTTTGGGGAGATGCCACTGAAGAACCACTCCAGGTCCCCTAAAGAAGATTCTGAGGAGATTTAAAGAAACCATAAGGAAACATCCAAAGCAATAATTCCATATACAGATCCTATAGCAATCTGGAAAAGCAAGCCAAGATCTTTTAAGAGCCTGCATGATTCTTCTCAGGAAGAAGGGATTCTCCCCCACTATCCTCAACAGGCAGTTTTCCATCAAAGCTCAGCACTGGGACATTGTAGGCACTCCCAGAGTGCTTTGGTTTGTGGGGGGAAAAAGAGCCTCTCCGTGCATGTGAACGCTGCGTGCTTCCAGCTGTTCCTGCCTTCCGAGCTGCAGAAACAGAGGCAGTGTCCAAGGCCCTTCGGTTGTCCCCACTGACAGACTTCTCACAGGCCTCCCGGGCTCGGGTTTTGTCAGCTGTTCTCATGGCCAGCTGCAGGAGAAAACCATGAAGAGCATCGAGCAACACAGGACATGAGGGGAGATGAATGGAGTAGATGTTTTTTTTGCCTTCATACCCCCTCCATCTCCTCCCACCTCCTTTTTGAGGTCACTTCAACACATATTTGGCAGAAGATGGTCCAAACAGACCATCTGAAGCACTGGTTTACAAGTGCCACCCAACATGATTTAGGCTTCTCTTGGGAAAGTGGGAGGTTCTTCAACTCAATCCAACAGTCACATGACTGGGGAAACTCTGTCAGTCCCTGTTTCTCTCCTGGGTACATTCAATATATACAACCAGGGCTTTGGTTGTCAGAAAGCCCAGTGATCACTGGTCTATGATAAACATCACCTGGAACACCTTCTCCAGTGTTCTCGAGAGGTTTTTCAAGAGTGCAGCCGAGCTTCACTCAGTTCCACAGTGAAACTACATCAAATCTAAGAGTCACTATGGAGGACACGACTAGAGTAGCTCCAGCAGGCCCGAACCTCCTGAAGCACTTGAGAGAAGAGGGCTGAGAATGTCTTGCACAACTCAAAGGCTCTGCATGCTGCACGGTTACAAAGACAAACACTTAACGGGTTAATCAATGCAGGGAGTGGGGGTTGGTGGAGCTCTAAGGAACTGTACGACCAGGGAGCATAAAAGCGGTAGGAGAAAGGAGTGCAAAATGTATGCATGCTTATCTGCAGCCAACTCCATGCTCTGAATTTTAAAGTGGAATGTCAAAGAGGGTTGGGCCGAGAGACCAGAGACTGGGCAAGTGCAAAAGACCGAGCAAGAGAGGTTTTGATCAGAGAAGGCTCATTATCACATTCTCATTACTCATGCACTCAGCAATGGGCAAACATCAGCAGCAGGGAAAAAAGAAAAAAAAAAGAGAAATAAAAATAAAGCCCTCCGTCCCATAAAGTCTGCGGAAGAGCGCGGACGATAAAGGGGTTAAGAACGTCTGGAAGGTCGAGCCCGAGCCCTTGGAGGGTTTCTGAGCACATCCTCCAGCGAGAGAATGGAGGCAAGCCCTCTGCCCTCGGCCCCTGCTGATCAGAGATCAGAGGGAAAGGGCCTCCCGACTCCCGCACTCGGGGATTAAGAGGCAGAACTAAGACCATATGAATATTAATATGCTCACTCTAGCTGGGCCTTAGCTTTGAAAACTGTGAGAAGGGGAGGGCTGCTGGCATCCAATGGACCACTGCCTGAGCTCCTCTGACACACTCATATGTTCACAATAAAAGAAGTAAAATACACAAACACACACACACAGACATTACATGGTTCAGAGACCACGTTCCCTTGTAAGCCCCTGTCTCTTGCAACCCCACCATACAAAAAAACAACCACAGAATAGAGAAAACAAGTAAGCCACCTTGTCAGTTGGAATTGCTAATTCACAGAAGAGCTCCTCTAACACCTCCAAATGAATGAAGATAGCCTGGATGGAGACACCGCAGTCCAGATTTTCATATTAGCATTGCGCGATGTAGCTTAATGCAAACAGCTTAACGCACAGTATTGAGAATAAAGGTCTCATCTGTTGCCAAATACAGGCTGATGTTTGGTTTTGGTATTATATTACTAACCAGGACAACCATGATTGAGGCAGGTCCGGGTTAAGCAAATCATACAAGCTTTCAGGTGTATAAAGACCATAGACACTGCAGACTTGTCCTAGAATATTATGGCAGAGCTTGATGGCAGAGCTCAGAGCTTCAGAAGGAGCTAGCTGCTAATGTGAAACTGCTGAGGAGGAGCCAGCAGCCATAACAAGGATTGTAAAGTCATTAGCGTCTTCTTCTGCTCCACCTGCACCAACAAACACTTGCTGGTGGGTGGACGGACGGCCAGGGGCAAGGCAGGGGCCTGGCAGTGTTTTCAATGGAGACATGAGCTCAACCCCTGACCTCTGAACTCCCAACAGGTGCACGGGCGCTGCATAAACAGTGAAAAGATCAATGCCAGCTGAGCAGAAGGAAGTTGCTCTCCATCACCTGGAGGCCTGTGGAGAATTCCCTGAAGATTTTGAGCAGGCCCAGCTCAGAGAGGACCCTGAGATCCGCAGCAGAGGCTCGTATCAACTCCACTCTAGCTCCTGCCAGGGGAAACAGACTCTTTTCGAAAGAATTAATCCTCCATCAACATATGCTACAGCTAAACAAGGCTGGTGATGAAGGTAAGAATGACACTGTATATAGCGGAGGAGATGTATTTTCGCTTATAGAGTTTGAATATGAGCACAAAGTTCAAAGCAGTGGAGCATTTAGTTCTGAGGGAAGTGGCTGGTGGCTTTGTTCCAGTTGGAACGGCCCGTCCTGCCTAGCGGGACCAGGCCCAACATGCATCTGGAGCCTTTGGTGGGAAAGGCATGAGTCGTGCAGCTCCGCCAAACCCTCATTGTGCCCGCTGAAACATGGCACGATGGCACAGAGACAGCACAGGGAGGCCGCAGCCCGCCAGGCTCCAGGGCTGCTCCTTTTAGAGCCGTGGCCCGAGTGCGTGAAATGCTGCTCACCTCCTCGGTTTACAATCAAAAATACTGTCTGACGTGAAACTCGAGAGCACAAGGCAAAGCCGGCCCCAACCACTGCGACACAAAGGGGAGGGGTGGTTATCTGGTGCCAAGTCCCGCCCCTCCCCGCTTACACTTTCCCCCCCAGGCAGAGTCAGCCAGTCAACCATGTGTACGTCGGACCTGATTCCCAGCGCGGACGCGCACGTGGCCCCTTCCCAACCCTCCAGAGGCAGACAAAGGAGAGCAGCGTTCAAATCAACCGGGCACAGCTACGGGCTCCCAGCACTGTAATCAATATCAGCTGCAGACAAATATCGAGAGGTGGATTACTAAATATGCATTTAGGAGTAAAAAACGTCCATAATAGACGGCTTCCTTTGCGTGGAGAGCCCAGGGCATCAATCGGCGCGGCAGCACAAACAAATCCATCATTCTCAGCGACATGCAAGCGAGACAGCCAGAGCCTGGAAAGGTCCTCCAGGGCCTCGGCCCCTCCGTGTCAAACTCCCCTCCCTTCCTGCTCAATCTCTCTCCTGCCCATGGCCCTGAATATAGAGCTCACACCAGCTGGGGCACTGGGGCTACCAACTGGTTATAAGCATACTGAAAAGTCTAAACACATTTCAGCCAGGAGGGGTTGGGCATCTGGAGAAATCTTTGCAAACTATACGAAACTACTTAGAAAATCCCTATTTGCAAATGGGGAACCGGATGAGGACAAATCAAAGCTTAGAGATAAGCCAGGAAAGATCATTTGGAGAAGAAAAATGGTTTGTTTTGGAATTCTTTTTGAGGGGTATATAAATTGCCAGTACTCTGAGCTGTAGTCGTCTAACGTGATGCTGTTAACATTAATCACTGTGTTGTCAAAAGCACAGATGGCGGCTACTACATATCTCCTGAAACGAGAGGGTATCCCCTTTCCCCTGCCGTGATTGGGTTAAATCCTCGCCATGCTCACAGGGTGTCATAAGCCAGTATCATTTAATACCCTGGGCTCGTCGTACACAAGGAGGTGCTGATACTTCAGCAATGTAAATGCCATCTACATCTCCTGGCAGTCACTGTGTGTGTGTGTGTGTGTGTGCATACACACACGTGCAAGTAAATCCAAGCCAGCCACAGCTGTGCCCCACTGAAGAACTTTTTAAAAGCCTGTCAAAGTCACAGTACACTTACTGCACTAGGCTGCCATGCCAGTGTGGCTGCGCGACGCTTGACCGCAGAGCAATTTCCCCCTAACACAAAACACATTACTTCTGCGTCGGAGCACACAGGAGCCATGCTCATTGGCCGGGCTGCTAAAGAACCTCCTCCTGTATACCCTTTAAGGAAAAGGTTGAAGTCTGTGTGATACGTATTGTATTTTTTTTTTGCTGTTCTTATCCAGACAGACTTGTTTCAGGGAATTGTGTGAGCCACTCGAAACTACCCAGCTGACTCAGCAGCTGACTACTGTAGGAAGCTGTTGGAGGTTATGCTCGACGAATGCGTGAGCACAAAGGCAGATTCAGTTACATGACTAATTCAGAGACCAAAAAAAACAGAGCCCCATAACATATTCCAGGGCGTGACTCACTATTTTACCGTTCACAATCAAAGGAGCCGAGCCTTCACCTGCCTTCATTCAGTAATCAACAGAGTCGACGCTTCCTAATGATATTTGATGGTCATAAAAACGTCGTTTGCTAACGATCCAGGCACCTTTTAAATCAAACGCTATACTGAGACGAGGAAAAATAAATCTGGCTTCCCTCTTATTTCTCTCTCTGCGTTTAATTTACAAACTGCAAACCCTTCGTTTCGGTGCAGGCGATTTGTCATGCTGCATTGCATATCCAATTCCTATTCATTTCTCTCAGTGTAAGTGTCTGTGCTGGGCATTTTTTCCCCCTCCTCCACAGCTTACAGATAGAATTATGATCACTATTATAGCTCGGTGCTAGCGCCCTTCCTTCGTTCCTTGGCGGTGTCGATACTGCTGCACTAAATTAATCACCGCAACCTATTCTCACGCCGCTAAATATGTCATTTATGGCATATTCTTCCTTTAGATGGGGCTCCACGGAGGAAGGCAGGGCCATCCATTTGTCTTGCTTATGCCTCCATAAATCTCGATCGGTTTTGGGCTTCGCTGGCGAATTGACACGAGCTCAGCCTCCTCCGCTCTGCCGCTCGGAGTAAATAAAAATGATAAAGGCCTGTCAATAGTTCGCATACTTGAACTCCGCAAGCAAATCAAAACCGCTCCTGCGCTGTGGGACACCCTCCCTCCCATTTGCCTGGCCAACACCCTTATTCTAAACAAGCCCAATCTCACAAAGTTTTCATGCAAGCATCACAATTTAATCAAAATATGTTCTCTGATCACTATTCAGGATAACGCTTCCATACCCGGACAGTTGGAGAGAAATAATAAGTTGATTCTTTATCTTAACCTAACCCTAACATTAACCATAACCTAACCCTAACCTTAACCATAACCTAACCCTAACATTAACCATAACCTAACCCTAACATTAACCATAACCTAACCCTAACCTTAACCATAACCTAACCCTAACATTAACCATAACCTAACCCTAACATTAACCATAACCTAACCCTAACCTTAACCATAACCTAACCTTAACCATAACCTAACCCTAACCTTAACCATAACCTAACCCTAACCTTAACCATAACCTAACCCTAACCTTAACCATAACCTAACCTTAACCCTAACATTAACCATAACCTAACCCTAACATTAACCATAACCTAACCCTAACATTAACCATAACCTAACCCTAACATTAACCATAACCTAACCATAACCATAACATTAACCATAAGCTAACCCTAACATTAACCATAACCTAACCCTAACATTAACCATAACCTAGCCCTAACATTAACCATAACCTAACCCTAACATTAACCATAACCTAACCATAACATTAACCATAACCTAACCATAACATTAACTATAAGCTAACCCTAACATTAACCATAACCTAACCCTAACATTAACCATAACCTAACCATAACCATAACATTAACCATAACCTAACCCTAACATTAACCATAAACTAACCCTAACATTAACCATAACCTAACCCTAACATTAACCATAACCTTAACCATAACCTAACCCTAACCATAACCATAACCTTAACCATAACCTAACCCTAACCTTGACCCAACACCAATATTACCAATAACCTTAACCTAGCCATGGGAGCCACCAGTTAGCGCAGATACGGGCGATTTAATGCAGTGCGCATTAAAATACTGAGGATAGTGAAGCTTTGTCCTAGCATGAAAAAAAGCCCTTAATCATGATCAGAGCACGTATTTTGATTCAACTGTGTTTCGTGATGGCTGCGTGAGATTGGGTTGTTCTAAACCCAACAGGAAAGACGTAACACAACATTCAGCTACATGGAGTTCTTATGTACATTCATTTAAAGTAAATGCATGATTAGCAATTCTGTACACTATAATACTTCAGGTGACGATCAGAGTATGCATTTTGTCCATGACCTGTAATATGAGTATCTGTAGGCCTTTGACTGCAGTTGTTGGACCCACCCTTATCTACTATAAACTTTCAAAAGAACAGCTAAAGCTAACAACAACAAACCTACTAATTTGGCATCACGCAAATTGCGTTTGAGCAATTTAGCTTTGCACCATGCCGGTAAGGTTTTGAAACCTGTTTTTTGTGGCTAAAACAGAGGTATTAACAGGATAAGCTACATGCTGGATGGACAAGCGCAGTGGACAACACTACTGTCTGCAGCACTAATCCCCATCTAAGAATAGAACACCCCACTACACCAATTAGCATTGATGCTCCAAGCCTTCTCAAGGCCTTAAGCAAGACCTGACTAAACTGCTTATCTACATAATTCAGCTGTAATTGTAATTCATACATGATGTCATCGTGGGAAACTCTCTATGCAGAGCACTAATTAGTGGATCACACACTCATAATGCAGTGGAACCTTATACTGTGGAACCTGAAGCTCTAATGGTTCGAAAGGGTGTACAGTGCATTATTTGCTATGACCCACAATACTGTGCAAACGTCTCAAGCCACCCCTCATTTCTTTCTGTTTTTCTTTGGATAACCTTGAGAATGGATGAAATGGAAACAGTTTTACTGCCACAGGCTGCAAACTGCCTTGATGTTTAGATAAAGGAGTTCCAGCCACTCAGCATTCAGCACCACCAGTATACTGATCACCGCCTGATCATCTGGAATCTGCACTTATTTCTTTACTGGTTCAGGCCTTAAGTTAGATGTGCTTTGTTCTACTTAAATGATCCATACATTGGTCACTTTGCGTCTTTGAAAGTGGTCTGGTCCAGGGCCTGGACTGAGAGTCTTTGAAAATCCTTCAGAAATTCTGAGGAGAATTGATCCTTAAAACTACATTAAACACAATAGAAAGTTTGGATATTTGGAAGGAAAATGTGAAGAAATGAGGGGTAGCTCAAGTGTTTAGTGCACTACATAGGGAGTATGGGCCTATCTCATTAATGTACGCTAGGTAGATTCTCTACATTACCCCGTTTGTTGTGATCTTGATTATAAAAATACAAAAATACATAGACCACTAAAATATTTGCTATCTCATGGAACATTTCAAGCACGGTTAGTTCACTAACGCATCAGGCTGGCCCTAGTCTTGGGACAAGATTCCTCATGGTGCAAGAGAGTTAAACTGTAAGTTGCTCTGGTCTGTCAAATGCAAAACAGAACTTAGTTAGTTCTGTATGTAAGGAGTGTGTGTGTGTGCACGTAGTTTAGAGGGGACCACTACCGTATTTGAGTTTTTTCCCTTTCACTCCTGCCATTAATAGCCCAGCTTAGCACTTCCGGCCACCACTGAGCATTCATTCACGACAGATCACACACACACACACACACACACACACACACATTCATCTGCGTGTTCAGAGCTGCAGCCCCACACCTAGTTATCCTCTTTGAACCTGTTTCTCATCTGGCTCTTCTGGTTCTCTTGCTGCCCTGCAGTTCATTTCGTATCCGGGCGGTTTTGAAGGGTAAGACTGAGGCTAAAGGCAGCCTGAACAATGTGGCAGCAGAGAATGAGGATAAGGTGCGTCCGAGAGCGCGGGCCTGTATGAGCATGTGTGGCCCTGGAGGGGGGGGGGGGCGCGCCTTTGTTTACTTTAACCCTTAGAAGTGACACTTTCTGCCAGCGATAACAAAAGCATGTTGTAATTTTATACTCACAACCCTCCCTAATCCTCCCCCAACCCCTCCCCAACCCCCACCCTGGCTTCGGTAGTGAAGATCCTGAGCCACACAACATAAAGATCGGAATTTGAAGTACAGTCTTGTTTTGCAAAGAGAAAGCAAGGGGGAAGAACCCTCAAACTGGTCAATATGATATGTAACACTGGAAAGAGTAATTATGATATTAATAACTGCTGTAAATATGTAAAAAAATGACGCACTGAACTGAAGGCACTGAAGAGTGTTGAAGCAGGCTGTTCCTGCTTGAGTCCAGGTCCTTCATAGCTCATTAGCACGAGGATAGAGGAAGTAAAGGGAACGCATGGGTGGATGGGTGGCTGCAGACCTTGTGAAACACTATCTGGCATGTGAGTCCCAGAAGGGGGAGCTAGAGCAGGAAGTGGTGGATAAGCAGTGACCCGGCTTTGTTTTGGAAAAGCAAACGTCAGGAGGCGGAGAGCCGCACAGCTGCTGCCTCTGCTGCACGGCCTGGTGCAGGAAAGAGAAAAAAACAATACAAAAGGAAAAGAGAATAGGGAAATAACCCCCCTCCCCACCCAAGTTTGCCTTCAAGCGGCATCAAACATGCATACACTCTGGTAATCTCCGGCTCTCTCCTTGTTCACAGCCAGCCATTCTCACACTAGTGGGCCACATGGGGATTTTTTTTTAGGGCCTGTCCATATAATGACTACTTGCCCCCTGAAAAGGCCTTCACTGCAAGTCAGAACCTGCTGCGCTCCACACACACACACACACACACACACACACACACACACACCCAGCGGCACAGGGGCCTCCGAAGAATGGGCTTTAAAGAACTTCAGCCATGTGCGAATCGTCTGCTGAGGGAAGCGCAAATCACTTGAGATAATGCAAGCGCCAGAGATGCTTTCCCCTTTCCTGCCTGTTTCACAACCTCTTCGGGGAAACACAGACATCACAGACGCTGCACCAATCACGCCCCGGCCTTATCCGACGCTCCTCATGAGCAATACTTAGCCATTAATGTGAACTTAAAGGTCTCATTCATCACCACACGGTTTCCAGGCCTCTGCTGTGGCCCAGATAATGAAGACGGATCAGGGGCTCGGCGTTCCCGGCGTGGAATAAATAACCCAGCCACGCTTTTCTCTCCTAAAGCCAAGGTTCGGATCACACATGTGCTTTCTCTCTTACCCTACATGTAGACGATCTACATGGATGACTGTAGATATACCCTCTACTGTCTCTGGACAACATTGAGATTACCGTTTATAACTGGGGAATCATAGTATTCTCTATAAAAATGAATAACAATGATGAACAATAACAATCATTCAGGGCAAACGTGTGATAGGGAAGATGCTGGTGGCCATAAAATAGTAAAAGAAGTAACACTGTTGTCATTTTCGGCTCAAATTCTCACTGTTCCACGACATACGGAGCGGGAACACGTATGACGAAGTTTCTGTGTTCTCCCACACTGGTTCAGGGCCTGTTCCCCTGTCGGACGAGATGGCGTTGTGCGTCACCACACGATAGGGTGTCCACCCAGAACAAGGTGCCTCTGCCAGCAGCACGCTGGAGCCTGGATTAGGGACAAGCCTGGCAATATGGCCTTTAAGGTAATTCCCTGCCTTTGGGACTGCAGTATCGGGCCCAGGATAACAGGGCTGCCTCCTTCCAGCCTTTTTATAGGGTCCGGTACCGTATGGACCCGCCGAGAGGCCTGATGTTGCCACTTAGGCCGGCCAGGAGAACCGGGAGGTGCCTAAAGCCTGGAATGGAAAAATAAAAGCCTCACTGGAGAAAGGTAAGCCTGCTTTTCCCTGCACCTCCCAATACATCCTCACTGCCCACCCCGCCACCCCCATCCCCTCGCACCCTTTACCCTCAACGAAGGTTAATGGCACGGGGAGACAAGGCTGAATACTGATCAGGGGAAGATGGATGGAGAGCTGGAGGAAAAACAATCCCGCAGGTCTGGAGTCTAAAGATTAACTAAATATTAACTAAGAAAAAACAAAAACAAAACAAAAAAACCCCAACATACAGCTGCTGCCCCTTAAAGCAATTACAGGCCCTCCCGCCCCTCCCTTCATCAAATATCTCCCTGCCAAAACAAAAAGCAAAACCTGCTAATAATATCTGGGTTTCCCCTCCTCCTTTTCAAGAGCAAACGAAATGTAACCCCCTCCACCATCCACCCCTTCAAAGGGGGAGTGCACAGTATTTTTAAACCAGAACAGCCAGAGCCAGAAAATACTAATTTGTCTCCTGAGTGGAAGCAGACTTGGGTTGCCTTGCTTTGGAGAGATGGACAATGACCTGGAAAATACCTAAGCAGGATTCAGCCCTCAACCAGCGTCCTGTGGTCCACAGCTGCTCTCTCACCAAGCATTTAAACACAAAACTTCTCTTTCCAACCCGCAGCCATAAAGTTTTGGAGAACTGATGTTGAAAACAAACTCTTTCCGAAATGAATAACCATCCCTTAGTGCTCCGCCGAGGCTGCGCGGCCTAGTTTTAGGCACAGAATATTCACTTTTTAGGTTTCATGGCTCACAACAGCGCCAATAAAAATTGATTACATGAGACAGAAATATATTGGATTTCCATTTGCTTCTCAAAAGCTGCTGATAAACAACATGAGGCTCCGAGGAGAGCATGTGTGTGTGTGTGTGAGAGAGAGAGAGAGAGAGATAGAGAGAGACAGAAAGAGAGATGGTAGAATCAAAGGTTCCTTGCTGCCCTGCTACCCTGCAGTCCTTTCCACGACCCAGTGATCCAGAGAGGAATCGATTGTAGGCCCACGGTGTGGCCAGAGCCCGACCGCCAAACAAAAAGCCAATCAGAACCACTCGCTCTCTCACTTCGCAGTCTTAAAAGGCCTGGCCTCGTGTCTTTCAGTGCAGAAAAAGTTCTTTGTTCTTCGCCTAGAGACTCACCCGGCGCTGGCAATGTGAAAGCTGTAGGTGTTACGCATCTAGACTTACACACGGGCACATTCCTTAATGACAAGATAAAAGACTTGTGAAACCCCATCGCACAAAATCATGCACCACTTCACATGAGGGGTTTCAGGGCGTTCCAGTGAACATCGTATCTGAGCACCATATGGCAGAGGGAAGGAATTATTGGTTGAGTTCATATGCAACCTGGGAACAAAGGAGTCGGTTCACAAACGTCCATTCATGGGGCACCAAGGGCCTAGGAATGTGACGATTATGCATTTTGATGGTACAATTATCGTCTGGGAATCACAGTTTCACCATAATCACAATTATTTCGCATGTATTCATTTCACAATGTAACTGGACAATCACATTCTATACGTTTTCTACCTTGTATTAAAAAAACAACAAAAAAACACAGAAGACTCGTCTTGAATATGTATCTATATTGTTGGGGCATCCAAAAGACCCCCATACTGCTTCAATCGCTTCATTGGTGGAAATAAAGTGTGTTACATTTTTTCCTCTGCTATCGTTTAGTATGATCAAGTGAGCCATCATTGTGTGAATGTACTATTCAGTCCTGCCAATCTGCTAATAGCTGTAATCAATGTTTTTAAGGTCACCAACAGAAACAGTGTTGAGGTGCCTTTAAGATTAATCAATGCCATTTTAAAATCGCGGTTAATTGCGAAACCGATTAATCGTGACATCCCTACAAGGGCCTGTATAATAGTACTGTTACAGCAACTCTGAGAGTTGATTTCACAGCCAATTCTCCAGCCATCAATCTTCTGGAACCCTTTGGATTTGGCTCCTGGAACCTGAGAAACACTGAAGTGAGCATCAGCATTGGTTGACCGAGAGCCCAGCCAAGCTGGATCTGAATCTCAGCAAGACCGGTTTAAGACTTAAATGGCCCAGAGCCATCCCACCAAAGGCAGGCATGCTACTCTCCTCGCTCGTCAGGGTACCGGATGCCTCTCAAGTATTTGGATCTCAGGAGGCTGACTGCGTTCCAGTCAGTCAATCAGTGCGCCCATCTAATCTCCCGTTTCAGCTCCGCAAATGCAGCGCCACCTGAAATTCAACCCTCGCCTCGACTTATGGCGGCTCCTAGGCCGCGTCTAAAATAAGAAGAAAAATAAATAAATGAAGGAGGAAGCATACAAAAGTGGTTGCCCATTAAAGAGCGATACTAGGTTTGATTACCATCCCCACTCCAACGAAGGAAAAAAAAAAAAAAAAAAAAAAAAAAACGCACAGGCCTCTCGACTTACTTGACATGAGGTCACAGCACTCAAGCTGAAGTACCGGTGGAAATTACCATACTGCTGAATATTAGTGCGCCAGAGACAAAGGGCAAGTGCGAGTTGGTCCTGTACGCCACGAGGCATTTCAGCGGCTCAGTGAACTGTTGATTTAAGGCCATACCAGACAGCGCCGCCGGCGAAGTCACGTCCAAACCCCCAGCAGCTGTCCGACCCGGAGCCGCTTCACGGCAAAACCAGGCTCTCCTGATCACAGAGGTTTTAAACTTGCTCAGTCTCCATCATTTATTAATCAGCCAGGAGAGCTTTCAGCATTTCCCAAACAACTTGCAAACCCGTGCTAATATTTACCGAGTCAACCTAATGATGCCTGGTTTCTGGGTTGTTCCTCCAGGGGCCGAGGGGAGATAGATCAC
Organism: Ladigesia roloffi; assembly: GCA_037577295.1. NCBI lineage: Eukaryota > Metazoa > Chordata > Actinopteri > Characiformes > Alestidae > Ladigesia > Ladigesia roloffi. The sequence continues at coordinate 10,431,739 of JBBKCR010000034.1, read as the reverse complement.
AAGGCAGATTAATCAGTAGTTTGCAATGTTTTCTCTTCTAAAGACCAAAAAGCTCTTGAGGGGAACTGGGTTAAGTGATGATATTAAAGGGAGTTTCACTGGAGCTTATCACCAGAGCAACACCTCGTATCTCCAATTGGAACTTTTCAGAACTTAAACATTTTTTCCTAGATTTATTTTTCATCATTTTTATTGGGCCATTTTTGAGTATTCACAGTGTAATGGGCAACTGGTCAAATAATCATACATACACACACACACACACACACACACACACACACACACACACACACACACACACACACACACACACACACA
>JBBKCR010000034.1:10364635-10383810 GCA_037577295.1 Ladigesia roloffi | reverse complement strand
TATGTATTCTGATTGGTTGCCCTGTATTACAATAGCCAACACTAGCCTGAAACACTCATTACAGCTCCAGTGGGAGTGGTTGCTCCAAACTGCTGTACCCTGAAAACGGAGATTTTCATCAAATGTTTCTTTTGTGACACAAAATTTTGTTCGGAAATGTGATATTTTTGCTGCTTTATTTACACATGTTGACTATATACAGCAGGAACATACATTTTAAAACTTTAACAACATTTACAGACTCCAAGCCCCTTTAATTCCAGGAAAGTAATGGAATGGACTGCAGAGCGGTTGCTGTGTGTGGCAGTACATTTGCAATACTAATATTTTGTGCATGTCCTGCAGCCCTTTTTATGATTTATCCTGGAATGAAAATACATCAGTCTTACATTTAAACAGCGTCACAACAATTAAATTGACCTACTGATGTCCAGCCTCCTGAACTAATCAGACATAATGAAACTTTTCATGCTGATTCATTCATTCATTAATTAATGACTTGCCATATAATATCATCTGGGAAGCTTTCCTGGCGTGTTTAATTTGCACATGATTTTAAACATGGCTTCCATCATGAATAGCACACACAGATCAGAGAGGACACCCCATCTGTCATCTTTAATGAGAAACCTGACCTTTTCTAATGTCGTTTTTGTGAAGTGATGGCTGATTATATTTGTTGGACCCTCGCAAGTAAGTTGGACCTTCGCCGCATGCCTTACGTTCTTGATCCACCATCTTGACGTAAGAAATGACGTTACGGACTCCAGCAGGGTGCTTGTTCATTATTTGAAAAGTGGCAGGAACGTTTTTCATCTCAGAAGCAGAGGCGTGTAGCCATATAATCAATTGTGAGTCACAAATGCTGAAATTTCCACAGCGTGATTTGGTGGTGGCATCTGCAATGAGTTTAGTCACTCGCTGACATCTTTTATCTGTTGCGCTGGTACACTCAGGATAGAGAAACTTAAAAATCCTTAGATACATCTTAATAACATTCTGGCTGTACAACTTTACCCATTTTTTTTAGGATGTAGATCTTTTTATCGTTTAAAGTCAGTGAACTTTTAAGTCAAAGTGTCATTCTTAGAGATGTTTTGTCATGTTAGAAGCACAATGCGTCACGTTAGTGTTTAGCAGTCGCACTGTTGATGTGGGCGTGTGCAATACGTGATCTGAGTGGCCGAGTTGATTTCACAGAATGGTAATATGCAATGTAAGGTAGACTGGTTGGTTGTAGTCTACACTAAATGGAGTGTAATTCCAAACAGGGTCTGTATTTTAAAACCTCAAAATAATATGTACTATGCACGCAGAATGTATAAAAGTATTCAGCTAGTCAGTGTTTATGTTTGGGTGTGTTTTTGATTCATTAAGGTCATTAATGTGCTCGGCTTTGGACATAAAGCTGAGGTGCTGATGAGGTTTAAGTTAGATTTACATTCCAATTCCAAAATAGATTTGTGCAGTTGCGATGTCCTGGTAAATGTAACTGCTGCCTTGTTGAAGGTGTAAACGCTTCATGACTGAAGGTCAGCAATGCAGATATCTGACCAATAATAAAAAGTTATTAAATTAGTGTAAATAAAAACATTTATATCAACGGGCAGCCTTGTCGAGCTCACAACCTAAATTTTCAAATGTAGTGATAGTAGCATAGTTGGTTAAACTTCCTTTTGAACCCGATGACCACAGGTTGCTTTGAAACTAGAATTCTTGTGGCATTTTACTAAGAAAGATCTGGAGCTACTGGCTATTTTTACTTTATGTAATTTCACTATAAGACATGAAATAAACAAACATTTCCTCTGAAACTGGTCAGGTTCAGGGACTGGACTGGAAATGAGTCTTCGAATGTCTTTCAGGAAGTCTGGAGAACTGTTCCTCAAGATTACCTTTATACATCCCAGGAGGGTCCAACAACTTTCACCTACTGATGCAAAACTTTTATAATAACTCTGACTGGACTTTCTGGAAGAGCATTCACTGGCCCTTAAATGATCATTGCCTCTGACATTTCCAGGACCATGGTGTGGCACCACTTGCCATTTAAACCCTTTTTAGCGGGGCAGCAGGGCTTTTTATATGTCTTGGCTTCTTAGAGCAATGGCAAATGATCTCCCTTAGAAGCAGTAGGTCTTCTAAGCAGTCTCCCCATGGGAGTGTACAGACCAGGGCCTGTCAATCAACTCTTGGCCTCATTCTGTTTACTTCCTTTGCCAGACTGACTGTTAGTACCTCCTGTAGATGGGTTTGGAGAGGAGAGCTTAAACTTCATCTAAGCTTCATTGTATATCCTGATTCATTCGGCTGTTGAAGCTCCTTCGGCTCGTGAGACAAATGACCTTGTGATTGTTTTTATTCAGCACAATATTTTGGTATAACGAATTTCCCCTGACCATCAGAACTGCTGAGACCCTCAGACTGTGACTGTGGAAATACCACAAACAACTTAAACTCTTCTGTGTTATCTGAGAGGGTCCTGACTCCTGGTACAGGACTAACTCCATCACTGGTAGAATCCTGGTCAACTAGTGGCTCTTAAATTTAAGCAGTGTTTTACTGCTGGTGAGGGCTTACTATTTATTATTTATTATGGACTACAAATCACTCATACACGTCTCTCTAGAAAATAGCATCGGCTGAAATGCCTGATCGATCACATAAACTTTGAACTAATCTCTGATCAAGGCACTGTAGGGACACACAGATGAGGACATGACTAACACACATGAGTAGCAGGGCTCTGTCCAATCAACTTCCTGCTCCCTATATTGCGCGTAAAAGGAAGACTCCTGCACTCAAACATTGTAAAACACGTCTAACAAATACAACTGGCCCATTATGGACACACTGGCCACTAAAGTGGTGCAGAAGCTGGAATTTTATAACGTATACAGCGCCCCCTAGAGGAGGTAAGGGGCCATTTCAGATTTAGACAGATGTGTTATTGCAGCTTAGCTGTTAAAGGAAAGAGAAAAACGGAATCAGATTGGTTTCAGTGTTGGCAGGTACTTGGGGCTGCGTATTGGGATCAGAGGAAGGGGTATCATGCCTCCTACAGACAGGCGTAAAACAGATGCAGTGCTGGTTAAACATTTTATTTAGTCCAGAGTATCAGTTTAATAGATAAAAAGATAAACAGCACCTGCATTTGAGCAACTGAGTTGAGCTATTGCCACAAATCCCAAATATTAAAGCTAAAACACTTATTTTTGAAACTTATTTTCTATCTATAGTTGTAATTACTTAACATGGCTCTAATAATGGAATGTTGTAATATATAGTTCTGTAATTTCATTGGACACACCAGCCTTATAACGAGAGGGTGTAAAAACACCTTTGGCCACCAGGGAGCAGTGTTTAGTCATTGTTAATTATTAACCTGGCTGAATACAAAGCCAGGCATTCAAGCATTCTTCAGCCTGGCATAGTTTATACACTGTAGGTTCCCATCTCTACTCAACTTCTGAACAGTTAAACAGGATTTGGGGAGGTCTATGTTAAACCCAGTGATGGCTTTGATGTGGTCCATGGCCCTCTACTCAGGGTAAGTACCTTTTTATCCTTGATTTGCAGGATTACAGCACTCAATAAGGTCACAGTTGTGGACACATGGTAAGCCTTTCATTACACATGCCTCCCTGCCTGCTCCCACCCACTTGGGTCTAGGATCAGGGCCTCCTTCATTAAAATGGATAAAGTGTCGGGAAATGCATGTCCAAATCAGACCAGCCTGAAGATGCCTTCAGACTAGGCGGGAGTGATGTTGAGAAGTTGCCCCCCTCCTGTTTTTGGTTCCTACAAATGTGCTGCGGATTCAATCAGCAGGATATGACCACCTCTAGTCCATTATGCATCACATGCAGATCTGAAGAGTAATTACATCTCTTTTAGTGCGCGTGTTGGAGGAAATGAAAAACCCTCAAAGCTGAAATTAGATTTGGAAAGTCACGTGCCTCTCCTGAGTGGCATGATGCAATTACATCTCCTCTCAGGTTTGTGTTGAACAGGTGGAGAAAGTGTTGCAGGCAGAAAGAGCTTCTTTGTGCGTGACTCTGCTTCTGCTGGTTGCCACTAGGAGTAGGCATTTTCCAACTGGAATGTTGATGCTTTCCATCCTGTCAAAGGGGACCTGTCAGAGCATTCAGGGCCTTTAGAGAAGGTCTAATGACCTCTGGGAGTTGAAACTGCGGTGTCGGTAGGAACCAGACATCATGGCTCCTGGTTCCCATCGCCACAGCTGTGAAGAAATCTGAGATTCGATTTCACATCAGATCCACTTTTAATCACCTTATGTTACAATTAATTTATACTCAAATATTGAATTCACCTTTCACACCTAGCAGCACCAGAACACATTTTATTCTGTGACATGCACATCGGCACTTTTCTGGTATTAAAAATGTCTAAAGTCTGTAAACATTGTTTCGAATGGCACGTTCACTCCCTATTCTTAACAGTCCATATATGGAAAGTAAGCTACAAAAACAGCCCGTTTGCAGACCACAGCTTTTGTGATGTCACAAAACCAATGCATTTAAATATAGCCCCTTATTCTGGCTACAGTTTAGCCACGCCCCTTTCTGCGCTGAATAAGGTAACACCTTCTATAGTTAAAAATAAGCATTTGTTGGATTACACAAAGACTTCAATTTATCAGAGCACCCAGTAACTCACCTGGAGCTGAGATTGGTCACCCTGCCAGAGACACTGTGATTGTTTGGAGGCTCATTTGCATATTGCAGCCTTTGGTGACGTCAGTACTGCAGAGATTGATATTGTGATAACAGTTAACAGACAGTATATTGTGCAGCCCTACGTATCCCATGGTGAACCAGTGGTGTGGGTTGCCATGTGTTGGACAAAATCAGCGATCTCAAAGGGCTGTTTGCTGAAAAGGCTCTGAAGGTCATTGTTCTTCACTGCTAACTGGTGATAATTAGTTTAACACATTTGCTTTACTGAAACTGCATGTGTATTTGAAGCTGTGGGGAAAAATGCAATAAATAAACGTGTAGGACGGGACCCCAAACAAGCATTACAGCGATGTCATCTGGACCATTTAACCCTCATTTCCTGAGGAGCGCAATTTAACAGCAGTCGATTGAGGGACCTCCTGAGGTTCTGGTCTTTGAAAAGTGCCTCGTCTTGCTGTTTAATGGTGTAATTATTAGGTTAGTGTTGAATGGGGATGCTGGGTATGAGCACTGAGTGACCGGGGCTGGGACATCCAGTGACGAGAGCCACTTATGTGGTGTGGTGCACAGCTGGAAAAGAGGCAATTAACCGAGGGACTATTTTTAATCAGGCAACAGACGAGGAATGAAGACAAAGGAGAGGCGAAGGCTTTGATTTCCACACTGCAATCCTGGGTGTGATGACGTTTTCAGCCCGGACACTGTGTGTGAGCTACTTGGCCTTTGGATTCTGACCCCTGCTTTTTTTTCATGCATTAGTTTTGGAACATTTTTTTTTTGCATTATTCAGAATTCTTTCATGCAGAGACTGTATTAGTCACTATCCACTTGTGAAGTTAAGTACCTTTTTGATAGAGCTCCAGCCTGTGCCATTATGAATTAAAATATTATTTACAATTCCCACATTTTGCATGTACTTAAATAAAACTCGATGGAAATGAAGTGTAATAATGCAACCCACCCACTTTACTCAAATACTGATCAGGACATTTCAGTATTGTCATATGTGTTGATTTTAGATGCTCACTGTTTAGCCACACCTCATTTTGTCATATTTTGCTACCAAAAATACACACTTTCTTGTATTTTTTATGTAACATTAAGGAAAAGTTCTCCAGGCTTCCTGAAGGACTTTCAAAGATTAATTTGCAGTCCAGTTTCTGAACCTGACCAATTTCAGAGGATTGTTGTTGTTTAAGAGAAACAGTGACCTATGTATGAGTCAGTCTAGATGATTCCTGAGGATCAGGCGGTGATCAGTATACTGGTGGTGCTGAATGCTGAGTGGATGGAACTCTTTATCAATAATGTTTTTTATCATTAGTCACGTTGTAGACTTAAACATTTGTTTCCATTCTCTTTCATTTAATCTACTCAATATGCCAAAGACATATAGTTTTTTTTTTTTTACAAAGAAGGTGATTCAAAACAAAATATAAAGAAATGAGGGGTGGCTCAATATATTTACACAGTACTGTATAACTGGCTGTTGTCTGACCTGCCAATGAAAACCAAGCAGGTGGCTTGTGGAGCTGGGCATTAAATTGTAATGAACCTCTGGATAGCCATATAATCATAGTCACGTATCCTACACTGGGTGAAGAATGAAGAAAATTAATTACATTTTTTGACCTAAAAACAATGAGCCCAACAGGATTTAAGAGCCAATGACCAGCAAACAGCTGGTCTGCTATTGAACGCTCCCCACCCACCAGACTCATTTGCATTTTTACCTTCTCACGTCACCGTCCTCGCTTCAGGCTATTTTGGTTGGGTGATTACACATTCGCCACACGCTGTGAATCTATAAGGCCAATCAGTCTGCACAGACCCTTCTGCTCCTGCTCACCAACACAATTTCTCAGTACAACAGCATGCAAAAAAACGCAAAACGAAAGAAACGAATGATAAGAATGTTATTTGAAGAACAAGCAAAGAGAGTCCCAGCTGGAGACTCATTCTCAAATCAAAGACGGGGGGGATGTTCTGGGTCCCCAGTTTAGCTTTAGCCATCGACAGTTTTTAACCCAATGAGCTTCAGCGAATAAAAAAACCCCATTAGCCTCAGATCGCGCTTACCGTAATTAGTTTTTACTGTTTGTGGGGTGTGCCCAATTACACACACAGGGATCAGTCTCATTAAGGTTTGTCCGTTTCTATCTCTATGTTTTGTCCTTTCATGCAAAGGCAAACCTCATTTGTGATCACAGAAAACTGACCTTTTGGAAAATCCCTCCAGTGCTGACATGCAGACAAGGGCAGAGCCAAAACAGCACCTGTATTAAGCTGCTAACCGGACGGTTTCGATGTTTCCACACATTTCCAGTTAAATCAGGCCAAGGGGTCACCGACGTCACTGCAACTCCCATCACCCCTTGGGCTGAATCCAAAAATGTAGCTTCTTTCTGATCTGATTTTCCTGATCTGGGTCTGATAGCCTCCTAAATATATCAGAACTGACCAGTGTGTGGATCCACTGGACCTCTAGACAAGAATCAGGGGTCTGGACAGCTGAGGACCTTTCAAGGATGAGACCACTGCACACGTAAGCTCAAAACTTTCTGTTTCTGATCAGGCGGTGTGGCTTTGCGACTAAGGTTATATCGCCCCCCTCAGGTTTGACATGCATGATTTTGTGTTTTTGTGTGGATTTGGTTTAAACCAGTGCTTTAGTGAAAAATGAAGAACAAAGTCAGGAAACCCAGATTATAAAGAAATACCTGAGCCCATGTGGAGGAGGCAGGGGCGTATTATGCTTTCTGAGATGGGGACACCATGTTCAAAATACAATTAAATCAATTTAATACAATATAATCTGACAAAAGTTTGCTACACCCCTGGGAGGAGGCCTAAACACGTGTGCTTTGCGTGAAAAGGCCATGGCTGAAGCTGGTTCAACTGAAAAAATGCCAGAACCATAAGCAGCGATGATACAAAAGTAAAATGTATTACATCAGATAAAAAATACGATTACAAGTGTGTGTTGATCTGTTGCAAATAACTGTAGATGTGTTTTGTGGTCGGAAGGAGCGGGGGACTTTGGAGTAACTGTGGATAGCCAAAGAGCTGCAGAGCTAATCAACGACAAAATAAAGTTAATAGTGTTCTCCATTTCAGTCTCTATTATTAAGGGTTTAAATGCTTGTATTAAGCGTGTTTACCCAGAGGAAGATTTTGCTGCTGTCTTTACTTTGTCTGGTCAGGAATAAATAATCGTATTTGGAGATTGTCGTATTGTCGAATAAATAATCGTATTTGGAGAATCAGGCTGGACGATGAAGAGACCTTTTTCTGAGACCTTTTTCCTCTGGCAGAAATATAGTGGTCCAAGTTCACAAGAGTTCAGAGTTTAGTTTAAATGTAATATATTTTTTGCCCTGGAAGTGTGACCTTCATTCATTGTAGTGAATTCCACTGAAATGAGTGTCATTTTGCTGGTGAAACTCAAGTATGACTGGGCATCTGACCGCCTTATACAACCCTGCTAATGATCTTCAGTCTGGCTGTGGGACTGTGGGACTAGTCGGTCCACTGATTACAGTTTTCACATTGTTCAGATTTTTAAAAGTATATTCCATTGGATTATATTAATAAGAAATATATGATGGGTCAATTTCCATTCCAGTGGTGGAATGACCAATAAGAGTCCTGTGCAAAGCGATTTAAACCCAACACCAGACAGTTGATTTAGCCTCTGACTTATTTATTAATTTTTTTTGTGTGTGAGTTTATTTATTTATTAATTCATTCATTCCACCTTCTTTGCCACCTTTGCCACCCCTTTGATTCTCATTCAGAGAGCCAACATCAACAGAACCCGGATGCAAATGACACAAATGGACCCAACTGTGGAAATTTTGTCAGCTCTTTTTACATAAACTAACAATCCAGTAGCATACAGCTGAACCACAATTAAGGAACCAACAGTCCAATAACTTGAATTCTTCTGAAATGAGCTTGCAATACAATTTCACCCAATATAATATAGATAATAAAATTAATTATCATAATATCTAGATCAAAATATTTACCAGATCATGACGTGTGCTGCCTACCTTTCTGCTGGTGATGGGAGTATGTGATGACCTGCTGCTTGCTAAAGATCCAGAATTGTTACACATTCTTGAATTTTTATGTATTCTTGAGGAACAGTTCTCCAGGCTTCCTGAAGGACTTTCAAAGACTCTTATTTTGAGTCCAGTCCCTGAACCTGACCAGTTTTAGATAAATGTTTTTTTTGTTTGTTAAGTGACCTTTGTATTTTTGTTAAGTGACCTTTGCAGTTTTGTTTGTTAAGTGACCTTTATATTTTTGTTTGTTAAGTGACCTCAGCTGAATGCTGAAGTGATTGGAACACCTTTATCTAGGCACCTTCACAGCTTTTTTCTTATTTCTTTCCATTAATCTGCTCAATAAGAGTTTGACAGGCATGACTTAATATTTTTGACATAACAAAGTGATTCAAAATCAAACATAAAGGAATGAGGGGTGGCTCAGGACGTTTTGGATGTTTAGTGTGGAAGTCAAGTGTATGTCAACATCTTCCACACTGACCTGGTCTTGCTTTGTGCTCTGGGGCATAGTCATGCGGGAATAGAAACGGTTCCACCCAAACTGCCCACAAACCTGGAAGTATGGTATACTTGATTTTACACTGGGAAATGGGTGTAATTTAAATGCCTGAATTCGGTAATTAAGTAATGTGTCTCAGTAATTTTGCTCATAGAGTATATGTTGACGCCATTAGTAATGCTCACATTTGGTATTTCAAAATTAAATTTGGGTTCTGATAATACTGTTTATGGCAATACGGGGATTCTTCCTCTATGTTCCAATGTGGCAGAAAATAATGACACCATCCGTAAAAGCCACCAGACTGGAATCTGATGTCAGCAATGACAAAATTCAGTTCTTAAACAAAATTTTTGTTTCAGAAAGATTCAGCATTTGAGGTTAACCTGCTGTGTCCCATTGACTTTGATATGGCAATTTATCCTTGACAAATTCTCACAACAAACGGAAGTGCTCAGAGAATAATATTTATTGTTAATTAGTACAATTAGTACAATTAGAGGAGAAGAGGAGAAGTTCAAACACAGAGAGGTTAAGCCCTGCAGATAAAGTTCTAAAGTAAACTCTTCTGGCCCCCCTGTCTTATACTGGGGGATACATGCGAAAAACAAACAGGGAGTGTTACTCAGATAACATTCAATAATACAAGAACACAAAGCTCACATTCAGGATTAACGAGGAAAGTAGCTTCTACTTGACCTTGGCTGATAGTTCCGCAGCTGCACGAGAAGAAACAGAACAAAGTCTTTGTCCAGAGACTAAATTACGTCATACTGTCATAGAAAGGATATACTATATAAGATAACATCACAAGTGTTAATCATACAGAACTTGAGAGAGCATATTGTGTATCATGAATCATACAAAGTCATATAGAAATGATCAGTAATTAGGAAACTTATGGAGAGTAATAAATTTATACTGGAATGTCAATAATTATAAACATGATGAGGTAAAATTCCACCATAGACTTTAATCATGATAAACTGTCTTGACATCTCTATAGATAGTAGCTATTTAAATAATATAAATCCTGGATGATGATTACAGATGGCGGTACAGTGGTGCAGGGGTTAGCGCGGTTACCTCACAGCAAGAAGGTCCCGGGTCCGACTCCCGGGTCGGGCGCAGGGTCTTTCTGTGTGGAGTTTGCATGTTCTCCCCGTGACCGCGTGGGTTTCCTCCGGGAACTCCGGTTTCCTCTCACCACCAAAAACATGCGTGATTGGGGATAGGTTGATTAAGCACACTAAATTGCCCCATGACTAAGTGAGTGTGTGGCCCTGTGACGTGCTGGCGACTGTCCAGGTGTACCCCGCCTTCGCTCGTAGCAGCTGGGATAGGCTCCCCCCTCAACCCAGAGTGCGGGATAGAGGGGTAGAATTGGATGGATGGATGATTGCAGATTGATTACAACAGAAGTGGTGATTCTGCCAAAAGAATGGGCTGCTAGAAACCAAGTAGGTTAACAAGGAAACAAGTCAAGTCATTCATTATAATGGAGTTTAGTCAAGCTGTTTCCATCTGTCTGCTTGCTCTTCATTAGCAGCTTCAGATGTGCTGAATATACATGTCCAAAAGTTTGTAGACACCTGCTCATCCACATTTTCTTCTGAAACCAACTATTTTATAAAAGTTTGTTCCCCTTTGCTGCAGTAACAGCTGCTGCTCCTAGATGTTCTGGAAGCTGCTGGATGTTCTGGAAAGGAAAATTGCTGTTAGGATTTCATTGCATTCTGCCACAAGCTCAGGAACTGAAGTTGGATGATCAGTTGTACATCAGCGACACCGCACAGACTCATCAAAAAGGTAATGATGCTCACACACTCCAGAGAATAACGTTCCTCTGCTCCACAGCCCAGTGCTCTTCTAGACCCCTCTAGATGACCATTGGCACTGGCCATGGTGACCATAGGCTTGTGTGCAGCAGGTCCAGAGTCCAAACTACTGATCTATGGAGATTCTACTAGCACTAATTTCTGAGGGGTCTCTATAAACTTCTGGATCTAGCCTGTATACATTATTTAAAGTAAAGCGAAGTAATGGGTGAATACACCACAGCACACTGTCTGAACCATATAATATTCTTCCTCTGCATTTAAGCCATTCCCCAAGTGATACAGGGCTGCCATCAACGAGGAACACCCGGGAAGCAGTGTGTAGGCAGGGGTGTATCAAGCTTTCCAAAAGTGGGGGTGTTTTGGAATGGGGAAGCCAAAATACAATGTAATCAATTTAATACAGAAATTCTGCTGAAAGCGGGGGGGATGGAATCGCATTTCAACAAAAGTGGGGATGTTGAAACCCCCCACCCACCGCGTGCTACGCCCCTGTGTGTAGGGATGGTACCTCAGCGGAGTCACTAGCAGAATAGGGATTCAAACCCATGACCCTCTGATCTCAGGGCGAACTCTCTAACCACTAGACCACCAGCCACCCCTATGGCTATGTAACGTATAGTATGATGTCTGTGAACATACACTTTGTAGAAAACCTCCCACTTTATGGCCATGGCTTTGTTTGCCTTCTGTTTATGGTTGACAGCATTGCCCAACCTGCTCACAGGCCTGACATATGGTTATTTCTGCTTTCTTCTTGTTCATATAATCCACATCCACATCCTGAGGCATCTTAAGTCTATTTGTTTGGGTAGTGACGTTTTTGAGAGTACGCATGGAATTCACTTAAGGTAATTGAAGTGTGAGGCCTTTTCACGCATTGCAGAAATGTAGTGTAGGCGTCAGCCTGCTTTTTGTCTCTGCTCGGCTCCTCTCAGGGTTTTTACTGCTTGGAAATATTTGCATTACTTTGAATATATGGAGATAGGCATTCAAACTTTTATCACCACAAAGGGCTCATACAACTCGGCGTACAAAGTTTGAGCTTTGGATGTTGTGATGGCCTACCTGTTATTAGCAATAAAAAGATGTTTGTCTGCTTTTATTTTCAAATTGTGTCTGAAAATAAAAGCAGAGTCCAACCCTCAATAAGGTGTGGTGCTGCTGTAATTACACAAACAATGGAGTGAACCAGCAGTGTGTGGGATTAGAGCTGATTAGAGCTTGAATGAGCCGTGTGGTGTACAGTGTTTGTGGTACACTGCACAGGCTTAGCTCCTGTAGTTAGTCAGAGCCAGCTCTGCTGGTTTTGGAGGGGGGGGGGTGTCAGTGACATACCATTGGCTGGGCAGCTTGGAAGCTCAGCCTCATCACTGTAAGTCTATGAGAGCATGCAGCTTTGACTTACCCGTCTTTTTGGTGGGCATGTCCTCACTGTGGGAATAACAGGGCAGATGGTACAGATTCTTTAACCGCCTTTTGTTCACTAAAGGTTATGTTCGTCTTCATTGTTCCCAGGAATTCTGCAGTTGCGAGGCGGCCGAGGAAGACAGGTGAATGTTTTTGCTCTCTGGGCTTTACTGACTGTTTAGGTCACTCACTAATGCTTTGTAACATGTTTGCGAGATGGTTGTTTAAGGACCATGCTGCTTTGTGGCCTCAGCACGCTGTAAGTTGGGGGGTGTTTTTGGTGATGTGGCTCTTCCAGCAGTCACACTCTGCAACTGTAGATGGTTAATCTGAGGGTGGAGGTTTAAACACATTTAGTTTTCCTGTGAGTTTTAAGTAGTTTATTGTATATTTGGTTTTAAATCAGCACATTTGCTCCTGAAAGACCTGTATGTAATGCAGTTATGTGGTAAAACCAGTTGAACTTTAATCGTCAATTGGCCGTTTTATCCCTGTTCATTAAATAGGCAGTTTTTGTTTATGATACTGAATGTATAGGTATATGTATATGCATATGTATATGTATATGTATGTATATATATATTTGGACTGCACCGTATTGTGCCTTATTCAAGAATTTAAAACACTTCTTTTAACTCCATCATGATTGGCCACATATTGTTAAGTTCATCAGACGAGATGAAATATGTTCGTCAGTGACCTTTTTTTCCATAATTAAGACGAGACGATGACGAGACTGCAATAGTGTCCAAAAATGCTGACTAAGACTAAATTAGCATGAATTATTGTTGACGAAAAAAGACGAGAAATGTTTTTTATAAAATAAAAACGAAGATAAAATCTCTCCTCAATTTTGTCTACAATCGTCTCATGAGAGAATATTCAACTTTTACGCCTGTAAATATTGCGAATGGGTTCGTGCTGCTGCTGCCAGCCTGTGGAGCAACATGGAGCAACAACACAGGAGCAAACACCAGAGATTTCTTCCAGACTTGAGCGCATGCAGACGAAATGCCAGGTAGAAGGAAGAGGCTCGATATTTGGTCGCATTTGGCTTACAATGACATTGAGAAAAAGTCAGAATGTGTCATTATAACTGACTGGAAGCACTGTGGACATATAACATCAGGGAAGAACACCACCAACCTGAAGCGTCAGCTAAAGGCTAAGCGCCCACACATGAAGGTAAGTTAACTTAAATGAACGTCTCATAAACTCATGCTGATTTTAGGAATCTACACTGTAACATTAAATAAACAAGTTAGCTATGGTGTTGTGGCACATACATTATGCAGGTTTTATTTTATAGCCATTATACCAGACTTGCTAGTTGGCTATGAAGTTGTGAAGTGGATAAAAACAAATGGCAAAGCTAATGTCGGTTTGAAGTTAGATTGAGCTCCTAGACTAAAATGATGAGACCTTTAGTGGACTAAAACTTGACTAAGATACCTTGAGTTTTCCTTTGACTAAAACTAGAATAAAATGATGAGACTTTTATTCGACTAAAGCTAGACTGACAAAAATGATATTTCAATGACTAAATATGACTAAGACTAAAAAGCACATTTCTTCAGAAGACTAAGACGACATTTAAAAAAGATGACAAAATTAACACTATTGCCCAGTTTGGCTGATTGGCTGAATAGACTGGTGGGTATTTGTGACATCACAAAAAGAGTCAACTTTATTTTTGCTGTTCCTCTATCTGAACTGTATGCAGGACAAGCTTTTTGTCTTCACCGCATTATACACAGCACGCCACTGACAATGCGCCGGTTATTTAAAGGGAGTGAGAGTGTGAACTCTGATTAGTTCATTGCATGCTACGCCCAAAACACACCTATGACTAATTTTCTCATTTAGGACAACCCATTTGAACTTTGCGCCATGATCTCTTGCTTTCTTTTTGGGTCCACATAATGTAGATTCAGATGAAAAAATTATGACTTTCCTCTGACTGTGCTTTTGAGAATTGTTTGACCTCTTTTAATTTCTTACATTTACCAAACAATGTTAGGGAGCATTCATTAACATAATCAAAACAGAGTCCTATTTGAAGTAATAGAGAAACATGCAAATAAACTTTATCCCAGTTAATAATTGGCTGGCCTGTGAATAAAGCACTTCATTTGACTGGCGTTGGTGGAACGAAAACTACAATGCTTAAAATCTACAGCCAGGAAACAAGTTTAATGAGAACTGTAAAGGGTGAACAGGCAAAGAAGATCAGATTTACATATCTATGATCCGAATGAAAATGAGTTGTGGGGGTGTGTCTATGGTTGCTCTCGTGAACGTAGGAGTGGTTTTTTTTGCATTGCAGTTGCAATGTCTTGAGATAGAATGGACGACTCAATCGGACTGTGAAGAACAAGCTTCAGAAGTTTGCCGGAGATTGGCCCGGACTGGCTGAAGCGTCTTTTTCCTCCTTGCTTGTTGGAAGAATTCCAAATCCTCGGATGAATCTTGGGCAGGCAGGAGGCAATTCACAGGAGTAATACTTTACATTCTGGAGATGCACGAAAAGCTAAAAGCAGCAAAAATAAACAAATAAATATATAAAATACACAGGAGATATTTCTGTGCAGTCCAGGCCCAGCATACAGTACTGTGCACAAATCTTGAGCCTACTTTTCTTCATACTTTGCTTCCAAAGAGCCAGACTTTCTTGTATTTTAATGTGGTCTTGAGGAACAGTTCTCCAGGCTTCCTGAAGGACTTTCAAAGTTTTCTTATTTTTGGCCAATCCCTTTAACAGACCACTTTCAGAGGAATGTTTTTTTTTTGTTAAACGACACAGCATAATACGCATGAGTCATTCAAGCAGAACAAAGCAAAGTCCTGAACCAGTTTGGAAATGACGATTCCGGATGATTTCAGGTGATCAGTATACTGGTGGTGCTGAATGCTGAGTGGTTGGAACTCATTTTACCTTGTAACTTTAAGCTTTTGCAGCCCATAACAGTAAAAGTATCCATTTATTCTATTTAATCTACCCAATATTTCAAAGACTGGTTTGACTGGTATAAAAATATCTGTTAATATGTAAAAGCCTATTTTTTTATATATGTATTATTGGGGACACAACAGCGAGACTGTATTAAATAGACAGCGAAGGTGACTTAGCTTGTGTGAGAAATAGACATTGGGATGTAACTGACAGGCTAATATTTGCTTCTCAATGTTCAGCTTTTAGGTGACATGCGCTCTAGTGCTGGTGTGAATGCCATCTTTTGAGCTTCGAGTATTCGGTAGTGAAAAACATTAAATATATATAAGGAAAAAACGTATATATATGTTTCTCCTTAGCCCGAGCTGCGGGCAGAAATGCACATTAGACCCGGAGCGCATTTTAATTCTCTGCAGCTCCGTTAAAAACAGACGTGCATTTTAATGCTCTCCGGCTCTAAAGGTTTACAGCTAATACCTCCGGGGGTGGAAGGGGCTGTTGGAAAGGTCTCCTGGACGTCTATTTTACTGTGAAGTTTGAGGCGGATTGGTGCCTGTTTAGTGGATCTATGTGGTTTGGAAATCCCGGTGTTCAAAACTACTGCCACCTCGCCGAACGAATACTCGAATATTCGAGTATTTGAGTCCAGCCCTAATGCACTCAGTTTTGATCTTCTTTGAAATTGTCAATCAGTTTTCAAATATAAAGAATCTCTAAATTCAGATCCCAAATCAGGCTGGAGGAGCTGCATCCATTCACAGTAGACTTAAAGCATGTTATTGTTCCTTTAATAAAACTAAAACTGAACTGAAATCTTAGTTTGGTGTGGTTATATTGAGATATGATGCTGTGCCCTCACAAAGCAGAGTATTGAACTAAGGGACTTTGTGGTTTTATTACAAGAAAACCAGAGAAGCTCTGCTTTATGGATGTTTATCAGACATCAGCAGGATCTACTTTTAGCAGATAACTGTTGTGTACACTGTGTTTTTAATAGTATTATGCTATATGTTGCGCAGGTCGGGTATTTTTCCAACCTGCGGGTCCCGCTTTTATGAAATTATTTGGCCCTCCCCAGCCCGCCCCGCGCCACTGTATCTATTTTTACAACCCGCCCGCCCCGCACCCGAGACCATTACATAGACATACTAGGCATTGTAATTCAAATGAAAACAGCCTTTATTTCAGCCTGAAAGTGCTTGGAAACATCGCCCTGTAAACTGGCAAAAATATATGATTATGAATACGAACGATAAATCAGGTCATATTAATAAAAAGATAATGATACACATTTTAGGCTATAGATTGGATTTTTTATGTAATTTAGATTTCAATGACCCGCCCCAACCTGCCCTGCAAATAAAGTGACAATTTCTTTACCCACCCCAACCCGACCCGCGGGTTACCAGCGGGGTCCGCAGGGTCCGCGGGTTACGAGACGACCCGCACATCACTATTATGCATGTTTGAGGACAGGCTTAAGAGCAACCCGAATGACTGAAGACTGTTGAGTATTTGTTTAACCCTTGTGCTCCCACTTCCTCCCTGTCTCCTTCCCTGCAATCTGCTTCTTAAAGCATTAAGGGTGGTGGTTTGAGGGGAGTAATTTTTAAGGACTTCACAAGGCCAGACACGCCTAATGCCTTAGAGAACTAATTCAAGCACAATAGAGATACAGATCTCACAGCTGGTCTGCTTGGAAGAACTGCTTTAAAGATACTTTAAAATATATCAAGATATTTCAAAAATTAGACACTGGACTTTGAGGATTGAAAATCTGACTTAAAAGAAGCAACGGCACATATGCAACCAGGAATATCATACATCATATCATATCTCAGAGCAAAGGTTATCTGTTTTAGCTGTATTTTTGTTTTATTTGTATTGAATTTGAGAAATTTATGGGAGAACCAGATTTTTATGTCTCGTAGACAGTCTAAAATGGAGGGCCACTTTGAGAACCACGGTGGCGTGGTGGCATGACTGCTTAGAAAATCCACATTTTTTATCAATGAAAATTGGCAAAGAAAGAACCGATGAAAACTGAAGCTAATGACCTCTTATGTCCATCTGCAGAACTTAGTCCCCTTGACTGGGATGAAAAAGGCAGAAGAGCAGAAATGAGGCAAACTACAAGCATCCTTGTAGTTTCGGAAGCTATGAATTCATTTAGGGATGTTTCAGAGATCATAGCACTGCAAGATGCTGATTGGATATTCATCTGACGACCCTGGAACCACTTGCATTTGCCAAATTTCCTGGTGAAAAACCCTCACCTCCATACTCCAGGGTCATCATACCCTTCTCTAACTTCTTTGACAGAAACACGATGGGCCTTCACCTCTGCTTTCACAACATAAACTCTAATCTTGGAAAGTGTTTATTAACAGAGAAAGAAGCGATGCCAGGATTTAAAGCGAGGATTTTAAATCCTAAAAGATCCCAAAAAGCCTTGATTACCTAGAAATGTACATCTGATTTATTCAACTGCTTTGGCCATTCCCATGCATAGAAAATAAAAACAAGTTCAAATAAATAACCCTGTAAATATATGCATTTTTGAGCTTGTTAGTCTGTGTTCACGTGCTCTAGCTATAATGATTATGAATACTGAAACTCACTCATACTCTTCAGATTCAGCTGTTATTTTATTGAGATTTTTGGAGATCCTGAGATTCCTGTGTATATAACGAGGAAGGAGTTTAACTACAAATGTTCTGATCAACAAACGTGTGTTGGTTGAAGGGCAGAGCATCCATCCCTCCGCCAATCCAATCCAGCATTGAGAGTTTGAAAGTTTTCTGTCTATAACTTATTATACTTGGTTTGTTGACGTACCTCCACAACATGTTGGAGACCAGGCTTTCCTTTTCTTCTGCCTCGACTTGCTCATTGGAGCCCTGAATCTGGATGGGAAGTTGCCTCATGGTCATGTGGGATTTAAAAGCATGACCCAAAAATGACTTGAGATGAACTGGTGTAAATACAGACTGTTGACTTTCATTTGCTTTATCAGTGAGCTGCTTGGGGTGACTGAATTACCATAGACTGGAACTTTGGGTCTTACAGCTTTTCATTTTAATTAAAGTCTAATTGAATTGTGTTAATTCAGGCTTATGTTCTTTTATTGCAACAAGATCCTGGATTTTCGTTATTTCATTTCATAAATTGTTCATACTTTTTAGGGACGAGCGAGTACAGCTGTATCTGTATCTGTTAACCAGATGAATTATCTGTATCTGTACTCGGACTGGGCGGGGCATATCCAGGAAGTGGGCGGAGTTTAAACAGGAAGTTGGTCATGTTGCCTTGCAATGGGCGGGGCTTTAACCAGTATGTTATTTTTAAAACTAACTACATGACAGTATCAGCATTGAGCTTTAGATCAGTAGTTTTGATCACGATAACAAACGAACTATAAACAGAACAAGTTTTGCAACAATGAATACAACACATGTTATGAAGTAAAATGTAACGAACAAGAGTTTTATCTCAATATAACTTTCTTTTTTTTACTTTTATTTTTTTTATGATCATTGTGATTTTTTTTCCACACCAGCAATGTGTGAGTGTGTGTGTGTGTGTGTGTAGCTTAATTTATAATATTATTTATACCACAACTACCGTAATTTTTATTTTATAAAATAAAGCAAGAAAGTGTCAGTCAAAAAGTCAAGTGAAGTCAAAAAACAGACGGTTAAA
>JBBKCR010000034.1:10319153-10350404 GCA_037577295.1 Ladigesia roloffi | reverse complement strand
CTTAGTATAGTATATAGAAGTATCGGATCGGGACTCGGTATCATTCACCTTAGTACAGTATATAGAAGTATCGGATCGGGACTCTGTATCGGTAGATACTCAAAATCAAATGACTCTGACTTAAGGCCAAAAAAACCTGATTGGGACATCCCTCATTCATATATTTAGAAGCACAAGTAAGTCTGTTCAGAAATTAATTGTTCCTTTCTTTCACACACACACAAAAACACACACAACCTTTATGTCCACCCACACCTGAACAATCCTGCTGAAAATCCTGTTGGCACCAGATAAAGCCCAAACTACTGAACTAGGAAGAGACATGGTTGGTTGTCATTGATGTGTTGGTGAGATACCCTGGATTTGATTTGGAGTCTATTGGCTGCAGTACGTTGCTTTGGACTGGCATCTCCTGCAATTCAATTTTTTTCAATGGCATACCTGAACAGCCAAGGCTGGGCTGCAGCTGAAGTCGCCTTCCTGAAAGCAGAAAGTCTGTTTAGATTCAACACACTAATCGATGATTTGTATTTGGCAGTCCAGCCAAACTCACTGCTGCCTGAGGGTTTGGTGGAATACGGCCCAAAGACTCGGGTCAGAGACCCAGCATGGTGACGCATGACTGTGCCTGCTCAGTTACGTTTTTTTGGGAGATGAGGATCTGATTTATGCGTGGTGATTAGATTTCTTTTCATTTGAACCTGATTGATTAATTTTGGGGGTTGTTTTTTTGGCATGCAGGCTGGACAGCTGACAACCGACCTACTTCTGTGATTTGTGCTTCACTGCAAACTTGTCTGTTTACACTTTTCTCTTTGTCCAAAAATGGCAGGAGCCAGGCATGTCAGGGCTCCCTGAGGGTCTGTTGGCTGTGTCAATGCTGGAAGGTCTGCTGACAATGGAAAATGGCTCATGACGGATTCATATAATGTTCAGAGATGAGATGGATGTCCTGTGACTAACTCTATGGAGGCTGCAGGGTCATGACTGGGTTCCCGTTAAATGTAGAAAGGCACCGACTGTGGACCGATGCTAATCAATATTTTCATACACTGATTCTGATTCCAAAACATTGAAGAATATTAAGTATAGCAATATTGACTGCATCTCCCTTCTTATCTTGGGCATATTGATTAGATGAAATGAAAGTAATGGTTCTAACCACTCAGCATTCAGCACCACCAGTATACTGATCACCACCTGAATCCAGAATCATCTGCACCTGTTTCTTCACTGGTTCAGGCCTGAAGGTAGAAGTGCTTTATTCTGCTTGAATGATTCTTAGGTAGGTCATTGTGTGCCTCAAATAAAAACATTCTTCTGAAATTGGTCAGGTTTAGAGACTGGACTGAAATTGAGAGTCTTTGAAAGTCCTTCTGGAAACCTGGAGAACTGTTCCTCAAGACCACATTGAAAATACTAGAAAGCCCGTCACTTTGGAAGCACATTATGAAAAAATGAGAGCCGCAATTCTGTATGTTTCTAAAGGGCAGCATGTGCAGGTATTTTAGCATAAGTAGCCCAGTATAGTCTAAGATTTGTGCCCCTATTACAGTTAACACACTGAGTATCAATTTCAGATATTCGTCAAATCTAGTGGTGGACTCACACCAAGCAATCTGTACCATTTCCTACATTTGACCTTCTGTTTGATGGGATTGATTGAGGAGGTGGGCCTGGACTCTTTACTCATCTAGTGATATCTTTAACCTTTCCCAATCAGAGAAGCCCAACTCAGTTGTGCCAGGTAACACACATGGATACAAAGGGAGACTCTGGTCTACAGAGGTGAAGCGTCTGCTGGACATTTGGGCTGAAAAGAGAAAACAGGACCCACTGAACGAGACACACCAGAGCTCCAAGACAATTGGTAAAATGATGTTCATGCTCGTGGATTAAAAAACAACTGTGAAAACAATAAATAAACAGTGAAAACCACTGCAAGTTCAGGATCTGAAGGTACGGGGTGCTCCCTAAACCTGCGGCTCGCCGGTGCTGAAGGATAAAGCAGTGAAGGATGTGAGGGCACGACAGCTCCGGGATGTTAAGTGCAATATAAGTGCAGGTCAGTAGGGGGAGTGGGGAAGGGCAACAATCATGTTCGGGCACAGGACACGACAGCAGGACCTACACCTGCGATACACCTGCGATTAGCATGCTGCTAATACTCTCTGCAGCAGACTGATATTAATATGCATATATTCCGAAATATGAGCCGTATTTCTCAGTTTTTTATTGTTTGCTCATATCCAGTGTTTCTTCATCTGTGTTTGTGAGTGACCCATGTCATTAGTTTAGTTTTACCTCTGCCATGGGAGAACCAATCGTAGATTTTGTTGCTGTGGGATCAGAAATAAATTATCTTCCTATTAGGACACTATTAATGTCTGACTTGTTTGTCCTAATTCCACCCCTCACCCTTTGGAGAAAAAAAGAACAACATTTACAACAAAAGTTCTTTTTCTGATCTAATTTCATTTCTTAAACAACCTGATGGATCTCAAAAACATCTGACCTTGGTAGTTGAGAGTTGAATTTGATCCATAAGGCAAATTTCAAATGTCATTTTGAAACCAATGAAGTCTTCTTTTGGATCATATTGCTAATGTGAAGACCTGATTATCTGAGACTGGTAAAGAGAATAGAACTGGGACTGGATATTAATACTCTTTCTCAGAAGTTTAAACTGTGTGAGAAAATGCTCACAATCTCATACCGGTGTTAAACTGAAAACAGGCTGGACAAAGGAGAGACCTTATTTCGGTTTGTTTCTGTCCTCTGGGTATGTGCAGACAGCAGTGTGTGCGGATGAGAGTGGATTCCTACATGCACAGGAACGTCTGAATGACTCCAGTCATGCGACCACATATCAAACGTGGATCAGGTCTTGGACCGCTAACGAAAAGACCACATGGCGCTGAAAGAATCGGATCTGTCTCACTTTTGGGTGAGAAGAAATGAGATTCGTGCCGTTTCAGCCCTGTGAGGCGAACGTAGCTGTCGTCTTTGTTCTTCTCCTTCACAGGCGTTTCCAGCTGTGAAGCCCTGCGGCCTTTTTTAGTGCACTCTAACGTTGGCGGGCCTGAACCTCCCTCATGGGGGCCCTTGACGCTTGTACTCAGACATCCAGTCACACAGACTCTGGCAGACACACACACACACATACACACACACACCCACTGCAGCCCAGAGCTGCAGAGAGAGAGAGAGAGAGAGAGAGAGTGAGTGAGCAGGAAATCCTGGAGCACTATCTGACCAACTGTGAGCAGGCGAGTTGAGAGCCCGTCCGGCGAGCAGGAGGGAAGCGCCTCAGCTTTGGGAAGCAGGGAGGAGGAGGGGGAGGAGGTGGGAGTCACCATGCACGCGGTGCTGGATTAACACGTGCCACGAGGTGAGGCTTCTCTCAGCAACCTGGCTGCCGTTGAGCCACTCGGACGTCCCGAGGGTGACGACAGCTGCCGGGGCAAGGCAATGCAGGCAGACCTGAGATGACACTCGGCTCTCCTTTCCATCAGCACTTGCACTTCTCCTCCGTCCTGCCGGTGCCATCCCTCCGACTTCCCTGAGGTCGCTCCAGCCGTCCCGCGGGGTTGAATCCATCAAGAGTGCCTGCGCCGAGAGGATCAATATCTTGCAACCTAATCTAAGAGGCATCCCACCGGTAGGTCCTGTCTCATCCTTTCTCTTCATGCCATCCAGCAGGGTGGCAGGGCAGCGGACCAGGGGCGTCCCTGCGCTTGCTGGAGGAATGCGTCCGCCTCTCTGAAACGAAGCCCTCCTATTTGGGTGACTTGGAGAGAGTGAGAGAGTGAGATCGAGAGAGAGGGAGAGACGGCGCCTTCTCCCCCTGTGGAAGAGACAATAATATGACTTCACGATGAGGACGTGCCAGAATGAATTTGACATGTTAGCCGGGAGAATTCCACGGAAAAGGCAGGAAAGTGACGCCTCCGACGCCACCCTTGGCTTTCTGTTTCTGCTGTACTACCACAGGACACTTTTAACGACTGCTTTCTCATTTTCCCCCTAAATTTCGGATGAGCCTTACATTCTTTAGCACCTAAATGCTTGTTTTGTTGCCTTAAAAACTGTACTCTGTCCAAAACTTCAGCCCAAAGTGGAACACAGCAGAGGACAATGTGCTCTGTGTGTCCGCTAACAGCCTCCATGTGTTTGGGAAGTCTCGGCAGGTCCTATGAAGAAGGTGTGGATGTAATGTCATTGTCCGGACCCGGCGCGAGGACTGTTTGTTTATGAAAGACGAGCCACGCGAACCGCACCTCAGCTTAAATGAAGACCGGCCGCATTTACGCAGGTCGGGACCAAAAGATGATGCAAGTCAATAATTTCCCGTTCAGGAGGCATTCCTGGATATGGTGAGTGCCACTCCGCCTTTGTCACACACTGTAAAAGAATAGAAGGGTATGGTGTGAGGTGGGGGGTGGGGGCTTGTGTTTTGGATCACAACATCATGATGTTGCCAACGTCAGGTCAGTCTTATTTATAGCCCCGGCTCATGCACAGAGATGAGCCCGGAGATTTGTATTAATCCTGAAGCAGACGCCTGCCTTGTGAAAGCCTGGCCACCGCGAAGGCTTGCCCTCAACTGGAAGAGAGTAGATGAGGTTGAGGCCGAAGTGTCGCTTCCTATCATGGCCATCAGGCCTCAACCACCGCCCCACTGCACTCCAGAGCCCCTGGAGCTTAAAGGTCCAACAACCTGAATTTTCCATTAAACTTTGGTGAAATATTCAGTAGAATGTCCCAAGAGCGAGACGGCATGAACATATACAGCCATGATTTTGCAAAATGGGCTGTTTAAAAGCTTTAAAGCCTAAATAATACCACTGCAAAATACTAAATCTTTGCAAGACAAATGATCTGACACCTATCCAGTGTCTACTATTTCTCATTTTTATGTCATTAAGTTATTTCTAGACATTTTTTGCAGTTTTTAGTGGTTAATTCATTTGGGTTTTATGGGCCTTTATTGGGTTTTCATCTTCAGATTATAGAAATAATCTTGATAAGCTTTCACATGACTTTTATCATGATATGGTAGCGAATGTCTTAGGTGTATTGGCTACATGTAAGCTCATATAATTTACCCAGAGACCATTTGTTTTAGATTATAGGAGTAAGCACACAGTGGCCATGCTTTTACAGGGATGCTGTAGCTGTTCAGTTTACTTCCACTGGGATTTTTTTCAGGTTTTAGTGGTAGATTTTCAGAATTTGAAATTTAAAACGATTTAAAACAAATATGTTTGGGTCATATATCAGCACATAATTAAAAGGGACAACCTTTCAGTATAGCTTTTGCAAGTCCCATTAACATTTTTGTTAAAGTGGGGACAAACCAGTGAAACAAAATAGACATTTTTGCAGACTTGGTGAATTGGGGACTTCAAAGATTTTGAATGATTCTGTTCAATTTTAATGATATACTGCTTTTTACAACACAATGTTGTCAAAAGCAGCTTTACAGAATCCCAGTCTGAGCCTTAGTGAGCAAGCCAGGGGTGGCAGAGGCGAAGGAAAACTCCCCGAGCTGGAGGAAGAAACCTCGGGAGGAACCCATCCTCAATCTAGAGAGAGAGAGTGAGAGAGTCTCTATGGAGATAACCAACAAGAGAAGGCTGTTGTGTTCCAACTTAATAACAGCTTGGCCATCTTTGACTAACAGAGTTTTTGCAGTTAAGAGACAAAGAGGTAGATTTAGTTGGAAGTTTCAACCCCCCTAAATTATGCTGTTGAGGTTTTCAGGGATCTCAGAGGTGAATCCAGGCTGTTGTACCCCCATATTTCTCATTCTGATACTGTCACTACGACACAATGTGAGCCCCAGAATTCATCTTGCTGATGCTGGACATTGTCCTATTCAGAAATATCATAAGAGAAATATCACGTGATATTCAGAGATATCATAATTTGTCATATTATTTATCATGTTTACTTTTGCTGCAGATTTGATTGCTGTCCAGAGAAAACCATGTGTTATACATTTTTAATTTTTGTACTTTTATGTCATTTGAATGCAACAGAATACTGCCTTTTACTTTAAATGCCTTTAGAAATACCTTCTCCTGCAGTGTTAAGCTTGTAAGGGGTTTCACCTTTTGTTTATGTTTGTCGGTGGTGTGGGAGAGCAGTGACCTTCACGCAATTGAAATGTGACTTGGGCACTGGGCCTTTAACGCTCTCAGCCTGGGAGACGCTGCCCCGGGTCCCTGTGCTGCAGCTGTGGCTCTGTGCCTCGCGATGGGAGCTGCGATGACTGACGGTCTAGCCGGTTGAGGGTGCGGCCCTGTTTGCTCTTTGCGGTTTTGCAAGACCACTTGCTCAGAATTGCTTTTAACACCTGAGTGCAAACTGTGTCGTCATCAGGCCATTTCAAAGAAAGCAGAGAGTCTATGAATCAAGCGTGACAGCCGTGCTTGTTGGCAGAGCTTCCCGTCCCCCTCTCTCTTTTCCTCTTTGACGTAATTTAAACAGCGAGACTGACAGGCTGACATGCCCCGCGGGGGCACACAATTACAGATGAGCAGTCCGAAAAGGCAGCGGCGGCTCATGCGCTGGGCCGTTTGGCTCCTTTGAAACCGTCTAGACAAATACAGACGTCATAAAAGACAGGGAGGGAGGCACATGACAGGTGACCTTAAACAAAGCTGTGGTGAGCTATACATTTCCGCCCATACTTAAAGCATGCTTGTAGAGCAGCTATTTGCATTTCTACCGCGCTTGAGTGACTCGTTGCGAAAGTTTCTTTCTCTGTTTGCAGAAGACTGAAGGAATGCACCGTGAGTTGGAGGTGGACGGAAGGTTAGCAGCTCACCAAAGGCCTTGCTGATTATTAGGAGTGTAACAATGTATCAGAGTATCATGATATCGTGATAAAAAGGTGACAAATAAGCATATTAACCCTCAGCACCTGAATAGTATTGCAGTGAGTCAGAAACACAGTGCTGCGAATGCACAAAAGGAGCTTCTGTTTGGAGCTTCCATGAACTCTGTTGGGAGTTTCCATGAATTTATGTCAACAGCAGAAACACACAAACACAAGAAGCTTTGTTTTGTTATTGGATGTTGTATCGGATTCTTTACGGTATGAACAGAGAGACCGTTTCAAATTGTTCAGATTTTTCTTTATTTATTGGAGGTCGGTTGCATCCAAATAGTTGGATACATTATAAAAATCTTTTTTATAATAGTCAGGTTGTGCGGGAAAAAAAAAATTCGGATACTCATCCATTGCAAAATGTTTAGGTATGAGAAATTTTAACTTTTAAAATATAAAAGAAGTAGTAATGCAGAAATTGGAAAATACCTGATGGATTAATGACGATATTTGAAACAATATACGATGTAGATTGTGAGAATATTGAACTGTGTTTAAAATATGTTGGGCTAATAAAACCATGAGCTCTGAATGATCTGTAGAGCAGAGGTGATGTTACTGTTGTACCTCTACATGCATGGAGAGAGCAGGTTGAAGACTTTGAGTTTCCAGCACCTTGGCCACTGTTTGCACAGCACAGGGTGGAGTTTACCTCCAGGCGCATCCACATCCTGCTGCAGCGATGATACCCTGCAGACACGGCTCTCATCCTCACCCCGTTCCTCCGGGCTGAGAGATCAGAGATCTCCACTTCCTCAACGTGGGCCTGAAGATTCACGTGAAAACGAACCATTGTTGCCACTTCAGCAGATCGGAGGAATCAGAGGGGTGAAGGTAGCTCACTGGGTAGGACACTTGCCTCTGGCCCATGAGGTCCTGGGTTCAAATCCTACCTTCAGCACCACCACTGGGTCCCTGAGCAAGACCCTTAACCCCAGTTAGTTCCAGGGAGACTGCCCCCTGTAGTTAGGAATGGAAGTCGCTTTGGTAAAAAGTGTCTGCTAAATGCCGTAAATGTAGCTTTTAACACAATGTTCCTGGGTTTCGTGATCAATTGCATTGAATTTGATTGAAATAGGGTAGACACTGATGTCCTTAATTGATCTGATCTCTGACAATTGCCAAAATGGATCAGTTCTCCACTGATATTATGGTCAGCATTATTTGGATCCTTCAGCAGCACCCCAGGAGCAACTTAATTCCTCAATGCAAAGCAGAGTGTATCATAGAGGTTTCACTTTAACCCTGAGTTCGTTGAGTCCTGAGTTTAAAGGCAAGATGAACAAATGGTAAGTTTTCTTTTTCCTTTCTGAGACACTATCAGACACTGTTGTCCTGTCAGGTCCATGAACACGTTGCGGTTACTGAAGAATGTGTGCTTGGAGCGAAAGTCTGACCAGCACTGTAGTGCCCGAGGTCCAGTAATTAGTTAGAGAAGAATTTTAATGGCATTGTGTCGCTGTAGAATTGAGAACACATGGCAGAGAGAAGGTCCGAGAATAATCAGCCTGTTATCTGAGCGGCGAGGGTCCACAAATAGGTCAGAATAATCTCAGCAGGCTCACTCTGCATTCAACAAACCGTCTTTCGTTTCAGGACCGAAATTCATGTTTCTTTTACTCTTTTGCAATTTTCCTGAGGTCCGGTTGGTCGGTACATTCTGTCCAAGCAAGAAACAGCTGTGTTCAAACTGGGAGTCGGCTGTGGGTTGGCTAATCTAGGCAAGGCATGGTTTGTATAGCACATAATCATACTGTGATGTCGCAGAGGTCATTCAGTGTCAGTTTATGTGATAAAATAAGCATGAAATGTAAAGCATTACAAGTATTCTGTAAAGAATTACAGAATGTATTTTAGAGAGCACAACATAGAATAAGTAAAGGTAAAGATAGCAGTATAATAGAAAACAGATACAACTACATGATCTTTGTGTCGGTGAGAGATGTAAAATAGAGGCATTTTTATTATTATTATTATTGTTGTTGTTGTTGTTGTTATTATTATTTTTTATTATTGTTATTATTGATGAGGTTGTATTTCAGAGGAACTGTGTTTACCGATAGCCTTTATTAGTCCCCTCGTTTCATGCTCTATGTTCTAAAACATGTTTAAAAAAATCAATTAACCTGCAACTGCTGATTAAAATGTTATTTTTTAATTGCTAAAATAATAATTGGCAGTTTAATTGATGCTTGTTTGAATTTCTTCTGCTGGTCTCACACTAGGAAACAGCCCAACACACATTCGCACACTCTTGGCCCTGGCTTTCCTGGGGCCTCAGGCAAGACTTGACTTGCAGCCCAACCCCCTCCACTCCTCTTCACACCTTAACCGCACAACTACATCCTCTAAAAAGCAAGGTTACGTTTTCACACCACTGCTTCTGCTGCTGAGGTGCTGATGAAACAAATCCTTTTAGCTTCCCTGCATGATGTCATCGTAAGGAGGCCTACAGTATTAGCCACAAATGATTGTGCATTGTGTTTGAGCTTTTTTTATTTAACTAATTTTAACTAGGACGCCCCCTTAAGTTGAAGGAACCTTATACCCACCCCCACACTGCACACACACCTCCGAATCCAAGGTCATCAGCAATCTGTGAAGCTGCAGTGAATATTATTATCATTATTTGTTATTGTTTAGAAATAACGTGGCAATTCAAGCAAACCTACCATATTTTGAGTGGCCGTTTATGCTTTAAATGTAGTTTTATAGCTAGTAAATTTTTACATTGAAAGCACTGTGCAGATCTTGACCCACTCCTTATTTCTTTTTGTCTGTCAGACTGTTTAATCCTTGGCATATTGTGTAGATTAAATAAATGAAAGGGAACAAATATAATACCTCCTAAACAAGGAGACTAGATGAAGAATTTTCTGCATCTCAGCATTCAGCACCACCAGTATACTGATCACTGCCCGATCATCTGGAATCATCTGCCCTTGTTTCTTCTCTGGTTCAGGCCTTAAGTTAGATTTGCTTTGTAATGTCATAAAAAACAGGTGACTGGTCAGGATCAGGAATTGGACCTGAAGACTACATTAAAATACAGGAAAGGCTTGTAGCATAATGTGAAGACAGAAGTAAACTTTTGCATTGTACATTGTTTTATGATGAAAGAATACATGAAGGACTGTTTATAGTCAGAATGAGATCCTAATCCGTACAGGTTAACGTGGTGACCCCTGGTGACCCCTGGTAAGTGCATTATTTGGAGTGCCAAAATAATCAATTCTAGATGTGGTCTCAGTAGGTTGTTAGAAGTTTGGAGACAATTTGGGTGAATATTTACTTCTAGTGTTTATTAGAGACGTTACTTCCATGAATTATTGAAGTCGTTTTTGGATTACAAACACATCGTGGTAGGTTGCTCACATCTGTGGGATGTTTGGCCTATTCCTTTAAGTATTTAAGTATCATTTGGCATTTCTAGTAAATCCTCAGTTCTTTCATTGTATAGTCTCTTTATAGACCATTATGCAGTTAATTTTGGATTCTTTCAAATCTTATACATGGTTTGTTGTTATATTTTTTATCTTTGCATAAAGATTACTGAACTAGTTGTTGTAGTTTCTCAATGACACCAACATTATGGAAAAGCAAACTGACCAGAGCACAGTTTAGAGTAGGCTCTGCTTCATTAGGGCTCCACCTTAGAGGAATGGGGTTGGGGGGGTCATGGTCAAAGCTTCATTCTGCTCAAGCTGCTCTCTGATTGGACAGTAGTATGGGAGGCACTGACATGTGTGATAAATATATCAATGTTCGTGACAAACAAAATTAAAGTCTGTGCTGTGGCTCCCGAGGTGTTTGGCTGAGATCCAGAACACAACGTGTAAAAACTAGCACTGAGAATATGCCTGAAGGGAACAAAAACATGTGTGTTTGCATGTGTGTGTGTGTGTGTCTGTATGTGTGTGGTTTTGTGTGCATGTCTGTCAAATGTGTCAATAGATGTCAGTCACACAACCAGTTGTCATGACCGCTATTGGTTTTACGCTTATCGTGGAGTTACGTTCCAAGATCACCCGCAAATTGCGAAACAACGTGAATATGTGACGTGGTAAAGAAATGACTAACAGTGCCGATTTTCATTGTGTAAAATATGCCCCCAAATATGCTCCCCAAACACTTTATCATTTTAAAGTACATTACCCTGAAAGAAAATGTAAAGGTAAAACTAAATTCATACTGTACAGTATAGAAAGTAAAAATTCTAGAATGTAAAATACTGATTTTACCCCTGTATAAAATGTACTGCAATTCATGCATGGGGCTTTTCTTTGGTATACGCTGTAGGTTTCTTTGGTATAAGCAGGTAAATCCAGAACAATTTTATTTAATTTACAGCAATAAAAATATAAAGCTTGAAGATGAACAAAATGAAAAACACAAGAACAATCGCGACTTCCTACGGGGAAAATCTGGACTGTGTCTGCCAGAGTGGCATCACAAGCAGCCAACCAGCAACATAGAGAAATATATAAGGTTCTCGGATGAGCTATTTTCAAACCTCCTGCCTCTCAGTACAGCGATATGTCACCCTCCCAAGACACTCTTTCCTTGGTTTTCTTGACAGTACCAAAAAAATACAAAAATAGTCAAATATATTTTTCCTAAGAATTCAGCACAAAACGCATGAAAAATTATATATTGCGAAAAAAATAAACATGTCCACCATGCTCCCTTTTCCTCGTGCTGGTTGTTTATGTCTGGGGGCGGTGTTGAGCAGCAGAGGTTTATTCCATTTAGGTGTGTGATTGCCTTGCTATCTGGCGCCCAAACATAAACAACCAGCATGAAGACGTGGGGGCATGGTGGACGAGCGCCAGACGTCACAGAATATTAAAAAAATAATAATTCCACAAATGTGCGAGAATTTTAGCAAGCAATTATTAATTCAACTAAAATTTGATTATTTTACTCTTTGTTTTTCATTGTTCAGAAATTTTTGGTTGTCCAGAAATGTTAATGTCTTTATAAGAGCTTCATCTTTCTCAGCCTCAAAAAGACACTTTTCCATTGTGGACCACTGAAAATGTGCCGCCATCAACAGCAGCCCTCATGTAGCGACTGAACAACACAGACCTGTTATTTCCAAAACAAGCCTTGGGCCATCCCTCATTTCTTCATATTTTGCAGGAAAATGAGACAGTATGTTGATACAGTGATGTATTGCAACAAATACAAACATGTATGTGAATACAGTATAAACACAAACAGGGTTTGTTCAATTCTAACCAGCTTTAAGGTCAGTTTTTGGTCTGAACACCGTTCGCAGTCTGTACTCTCTTGGACAAGCTTTCCTGTAATTTCTTAAAGAATCGTTCTCCAGGCTTCCTGAAGGATATTCCAAAGCTCTTCTCTGGACGTTGGCGGCTTTTTGCTATGTTTTCTGTCCAGATGGCTTTGGTAATGTTGAGATCTGGGCTTTGGGAACTTCCACCCAATATCTGCAGTATTTCTGAACCCAATATCTGCAGTATCCCCTGAATTTTTGACTTTTATGATTTATGTGCGTCTCATTCTCCTCAGCCTCAAAAAGACACTTTTCCAGTGTGGTGTCACTGAAAAAGCACCGCCGTCAACAGCAGCCCTCATGTAGCCACTGAACCACACAGAGCTGTTATTTCCAAAACAGGCCTCCAGACCGATTCCAGTTCAGATCGGTCAACATGGGTTGCGCTGTGGCTTGTGTTGGGCCTGCGTGCGTCACCACCGGCCCTTGGGTAGTTCTGTGGTTCAGGATAAGGGTGGGAGCTCAGAAGGGGGAGGGGTTGTGGTCAGTAGCGCCACATCACTGCAGTGTTGCAGTACCACCTGCATCTCTTGTTCAACTCGCACCACTGAACTCCACCACCGCCGGAATGGGGTCGAAGTCTGGCGTGTGGGTTTATTTAATTATCCCCGGAGTGCAGACGCCACTTGAATCAGCACATCCGGAGCATTTCGGGGGGCTGCGTTTTAGTGCATTACTGATTTACGCTGCCGTTCTAATGGCTGACTCATAAAGAAGATAACGAGCAAGAAAATTGCACCCCCTCCTCCTATTCTCCCACTAATAGCTGTCATCGATTCACACTCACCGACCATCTTATTAGGTACACATACCCCCTTATTGTTCATAAGCCAAACAAGGCAAGGAAGGTTTATTTGTATTGGACATTATCACTTATAGACTCGTTCAGTATGCTTTATTGAGATAAAATAGGTGTAAAAGCATAAAAAAGAGAAGTAGTCAATAGAAAGAACCACAATACTGAAATACAATAAAATTAGGGTTTAAAATTAAACCTAAACTAAGCAATGTGTAAGAATAAAGATACACATGCATGATTTTTGGGCAGACCTTACTAGGGACTGGAAGCAGTAGAAAACTGGTCAGTTTATTTTTAAATATAACCTCCATGGAGAGCTGCTTCTAACAATGAGCAGTATAACAAATAAATTATTTTTTAGATTCTGATCTGGCTGCCACTATCTCACCAGATGATCTAAAAGAATTTTCAGGCTGATATTCAGTGAACATCTCAGTGATGTATGCAGGACCCAAACCACTGAGTGATTTTAAACTATTAGCATCCCTTTGGATTCATTTCGAAAGTATATATGTTCTCACTTTTCTTGGGGGTAGTTTGACTCTCTAGCAGCAGCATTTTGAATAAGCTGTCTCTTCCTAATAATCCTTTTGGGAGTCCAGTGTGAAGAGCATTGCGGTACTCAGTCCTGCGGGATGTAAAGGCATGAATGAGTTTCACCAAATCTTTCTTTGACACAAAAACTTCGACTTTTGTTTATATTTTTAGAGCTGGACTCACACAGACAGAGTTATCGTCCATCTGATTTTATATACAGACTGGAAACCTGTACAGGGTGTGTCTCCTCCTTTCATCCTTTGTGTAATAGGTTAGGTTCAGAGAATGGATTTCTGAATAGTTTCTCAATTTCTCAATGAATATTATTACCTGTCCCTCAGTGCTTTTGTCAAATGACACCATATTTTGTTTAATATCTAAGTAAAATATATCCTCTATTTGTATTTTGTAATTAGTTCATTTTAGCATATTGGAAAAAATAATACATAAATTGTGACCCCTCCCAAAGTTATGGCACATTTTGTGTCTTATAATTTTCTTTATATTAACAGACGTAGATATTGAATCTTATCTATGCTTAGCTGCTTCGTCTCCATCACACAGGCTCGCCATTACACTCTAGTAAATTCGATAATGGTGAAGGTTGCTGTAAAGGTTCCTCCAGCTTTAGCAGGCCGGACACCAGACCCAGCAGCTCCTGGATGCCTTAGCGAATGGCATGTGGGAGCAAAGGAGAGATATTTATTCGGCAGCTTGGCAGGACTGAAGTCTGACACCCTGACACGGACGTTCAGCCATCTGGAAATATCTTCCGTGTCCCTGCGTCACCGTTAGGTTCCCGCTCTCCTCCTCAGAAGCGACTCTCCCTCCTGCTGCGCCAGGCTCCTTTTATTCCCGGAACGTATTCCGTTCATTTAACTGAAGATTTCAATTGCAGATGCCCTTCCTTTTATGTTTCTGCATTTCGGTCCTGACTGTGCCCCTGCAAACGCTTTCCACAAAGAAAAAAAACGCTTTCCAGAGATCTGGAAACTTCAAACACTGAGGAAATGACCTAATGATGGAATTCATTTTAAAATCTACAAATCCCTCTTAACAGTAGTACATACATACTGAAGGTTAGTATCAAAAACAGGATTGGGCCAGACCTGATTAATGAGGAAAATTGAAAACAACTAAATTGGGTAGAAAACTGGAAGAAGAAAAAAAACCCAAACTGCAGATGAAAGTACCATACTGGAACATTCATGGATTTAGAAACAAATTGATATTTTGCTTGGAATTCTATCAGAATTTCAGAAAATACATGAAACAAAACAGCACTAGCAAATATTGCTTATTTTTGATACATTTCGAAATGATATACCGCTTTTAAGCTTGGTTAAATCAAATAATAGACTTCAAATTTATCAAGTAATTTACAGTCCAGCTTTTTTTTCCCCAAGCACATCAGTGTTTCTGGATATCCAGGAGTGTGTACTAGATGTCCTTGCTGGATTCCTGAAGTGACATTAATTGCTTTCATTTTCCTTTTACTTGTTTTTGGAAGCTCTTGCGTAACTGTCGTCTCACTCAATTTTCTGAAGAATCACTGTGACCCAGGACAGGTGGAGGTTGAACCTGACTAATGTAAACCACAGTGCTGCATGACACAGCCTCGCCTCACCTCGCAGCTTCCCCAGACTCAAAGTTTTATCTGCCACTCATCCCCCTTAGCATGACCAGTAGAGGGCTGAACCTTTTTCCCTCCCTTTCTTTGTTCCCTTCTTTCTTTCTCTCTTTCGACTGTTAACAGTAGGTGACCAATATAGTGTTGGATGAGAACAAAACAAGTCATTCAGCCCACATGACCTACATTTCAAGTCAAATCAAGTCAAATTTGTTTATGTAGCTCATCATCATGCACAAATATTAACCCTAAAAATAGAAGGAAGCAAAAATAAAAGCACTAAAGAAATAAGAAACACATAGATAATCATTATAACAAGATTCAAATGGTAATGGACGTAAAACAGTATGAAGTAATGTAAAGATAAATTTTAGCAGAGCAGTCTGCTGTGTAAAGGAATACTACATTTACATTAAAAGCATTTGGCAGATGCTCTTATCCAATGCAACTTACTATCATAAGTGACGGTGACAGTCCTCCTGGAGCAACTGAGGGTCTTGCTCAAAGACACAATGGAAGAATGTGGGGTTCTGAACCTGCAGCTTTGTGGTTCACAGGGCAAGTGTTTTTCCTCTAGGCTACTACCACCCTAATATTAAAATGATATTCGAGAAAACTGAATTGAAGTGGAGGATGGAATAGAACGTGTACAGACTCGGTATGTCCCAAACCCTCCCACAGATAAACCACAGTGATCTCAAAGCTGCCCGAGATGCTCTCCCATGCTGACGTGCCTGGAGGGGATCCTTAGGGAGGCTTAGTGTTGAGTCAGGGACATTCCCCAAGATATCCCATGTGGAATCACACCTTCCTGCCCAGGTGTGGCCAGTGATGTCAGCAGGAAGAATTTGATTGGATTAGGGTCAGCATCACCCCGACGCATTTCCTCCTGCCAGAAACTTCTAAATCTATTACCTCAGCCACACGCAGGGCTTCACGCGAAGGATGTTCACGCCACTGCGCTGTAATCGGGACACTCCTTGCACTGTAAGTAATGTGCGGATTAATCACTGCTGGGCTGGCGGAAACTCCCTCCTGGGCTTTCGTGCCACGGCAGCGCTCAAATCTGCTGCGGAACAAGCTTGGAGGACCAAATCCAGTGGACTAAATCTCTACTGTCAATCCTTCAATTACATTTAGACAGGATTCCTTTATATTCCACAAGAGAACACATCCCTCACAACAGTAAACTCAGGTTTCTACCAGACATGAAACTAGTCCTCAACCTGGGTTTTAGAAAAATGTTTTTTAAATTTATTTGTTTAGTTTACATTTATTTATGAAGATGTAGATCTGGGAAGAGGTCGCTCTTCAGTTTCTATTTGAATACAGTGTCTTAATAACTTTGTTCCACCACTTCAGTGTCAAAAGCCTTGATTCAGGTCTTGGACCTGTGAGAAGAGTCAGGCAGAGCTTGATGCTGAAAGAAGGTGCAGCTGAGAGACAAAGTCTGATCAGAGCTTGTTGGTCAGATGGAGCTGGACCAGATTTGGCTTTGTAGGGAATCATTAGAGTTTTAAATCAAACAGAGAACCACAGGAACCCAGTGAAGGGGCCACATTCGTGGTCTTATGAACAATCAAACATGCACAATACTGCCAGGAAAGAGAGTCCAATTTGCTAATGTACATTAGCCAATGCTAATGTAGCTAACAAAGACACAGTATGTCTTACCTTCAAACAGAAATGAGTCTTTTTGAGAATTCCATTTGTTTTTTTAACTATCACAAGTAGTTAAATTGAATAGGCCCTAAAATGTGGAAGATCTGTAGGAACATGTGTGTGTAGGAACCTATATTTGTAGGAACCTTTAAACAAAGGCACCTGTATCTGCGGGAGCCTTTATCCGTTGGAAACTGAATACGTAGGAAACTGTGTACATAGGGACCTGTATATGTAGGCACCTCTATTTTTACAGAACCTGTATCTGTAAGAATCTGTATCTGTAGGAAATTGTATCTGTTAGGATGCCTCTGTTCTCCTGGTCAGTATCTTCACTGCCCCAGTTGCCTGCTGCTTATGTTTCACATAGAAGCTGTTTTCTCAATATTACCCCTTTTTGTGCCTGGAAAGAGAGCATTGTTTCTCCATGGGTTCAGTGAACTTTCGCCAGTGAGAAGAAGCTGAGCCCCTCAGGGTACGGTGCAGAACTTTCCATCTGGGAATGTTGTTTTTGGAATGCGAATTTCCAGATGCAAACAAGGTCACAGGAAATGATGGTGGTAGCCGGGTTGCCCCCTGCCCTGGCAGAGGTTAGCTCAGATGGGCTTGAGATCACAAACAGTCACAAACTGGCTTCTCCCCTGACCCGCCGCTTCCGGATTAGTCCTCTGAGAATCATCTCCTCCCAAAGATGGCACAGCCTTTTCTAATTGTAGTCCTTGAT
Source organism: Ladigesia roloffi (assembly GCA_037577295.1). Taxonomy (NCBI): domain Eukaryota; kingdom Metazoa; phylum Chordata; class Actinopteri; order Characiformes; family Alestidae; genus Ladigesia; species Ladigesia roloffi. Next base: position 10,332,855 of record JBBKCR010000034.1, on the reverse strand, counting down.
TGTGGGGTTAGAACACTGCATCCCAGCCCATGTAAGCAAAGCCTAGCCAGCTGACCTTTTACTGAGGTCGTTTGGTTCATTGCACTGGGCTGAAGCAGTGTTACCTTGACAGCACCTACTTGTTAGCGAGTTAGGAGGCGTTTGACTGAAGCCGCAGTGTTCTCATGTGTTCCGTGTGACTCAGTGGGAGATATTTTTTTCGCTAACGAGGCAACCTTTTGAGCCTCATTTCGTTCAGGCCTGGGAGATGGTTATCGCCAGACCTGCTGAAGGCGAAGACTCGGCACGTTGAGTTCAACACCTTAATTGTTTAGGTTCCCTCAATGCCACCATGACTTAAATTCCCAGTTCTCCATTTCCAGCTTGGTTTGAAATCCATTTGTTAATGAGGGACATCTTCTGCGTGAGATGAGCCAATTAATAGTCCCCCAGCTTCGAGATCACAACTTTACCATAGAGTCATTGACGGACTAAAGGAACTGTTCTGAGCTTTGCGAGGGAGTCATGGCAGTCTCCTGCGCTGGAGATCATTACAGCAAGACAGAGTGGCATCGAGGCCTGGCTCCAGCTGGCACAGCCTGTACCGCCCATCAAGGTGCTCCCAGATGATCGCCCCCACATGGCAGCCGCTAATTAACCCTGCAGCTGGGGAGGAATTTACCCCTCTCATTAGAAGGCACCGCCAGACTGTCTGTGGGACGGAACGGCGGCATCTTTCCGCCCGCTGCTGTTGTGACGAGCCAGGTTTAGGTGCATGGCGAGGCAGAGCGACAGCTTTCTGTGACTAGTTTAGCGTCTCAGGGTGGGAGACTATGGAAGATATCATGAGGGAGTGGATTGCGCACCGATTCCCTCGGATGACGCCTCATTTATTCCAATGGTTTGTTTAGTTTCTTCTCACATGCTCTCTGAGGAGAACTAACAGGTTCCCTGAGGATTTGCACTACATGTCATTTGACCAGGGGTGTCAAAACCTTTGCGTAGTCACCTTTTCCCCCACTAGCATGCTTCTTAATAAACAAACAAAGATAAAAAGGTTTGTTTTCTTTCACATTTTGCCAAATTATGTTACTAAACTTTGTTTACTTCTGTGGATTATCAGTAGAAAGCTTGTCCACACTAACAGAACATCTCTCCTAGTTTCAGGGAGCTGTGGGGGGTAAATATTTAATCTTCATCACTGGGGACCTATAAAGGTTATTATACCCCTTAGCTTCTCATTGGTCCCGCAGGTTTTATCTTACTCACCTACTGGCTCTGCACTGCGCTGTGTTTAACCTGTTCTTAGATAACCTGTTCTTGTTGTTGTACATTTTCACGAAATCTGCAGTTCCTACAGGTCAGAAGATTCCAGAGTGACTTTGTTAGAGCTTCCTTGAAGAACACATTTGTACTGACTTAGTTGTTGGTTAAGGTTTTATGGGATTAAATTCGCATTCTATTGTATTTGCACACATTTGCCAATAGGGCGCAGAAGGTCAATGGGAATTTAGCTGTTCAAAACCAACTCAAATTTGAAAGAACCTCTATAACCTAAAACAGATCTTCAATGACATAAAGACATCCCCCTAGTGCAACCCGGACCTCACAGTTGTGACAGGTGGAGAATATTAAAGGTTAATCAGTTTTTTTACCTAAAAGCACAGATCATGTGATGGATGCCACTTGTTTTCAAGGCATTATTTCAGACCATCTGGACCATGCAAGCGGTGTTTGAGGTCAGAAGAGCCTCAGGATAATTGGAGAAGCTCCTTATTAGGTTGTTTAGACTGCAGGAAAGCAAACTTGAGAGGAGCGCAGAGGAGACAATAAGCGTCCCGGCATTAAACGTGATCCTGACAAAACATTCCAGCGCTGCCTCCCAGGCGTCATGAGTCAACAGATCTTAGCTTCGTCACAAAGAGCCGAGCTGCCCTCTTGGCCTCAATTCCAAATTGGGAAGGTGAATGTGTCTCGTTTGGAAGGGAAGGGAAGGGTCACGGGCATTAGGTCTGCTCTTTTTGTTATATTTTTTTATTGTAATATGATATTAAACACATCCTAAGAGATTCAATAAGGGATCAAAGTTGTAGTTTTTGAAGCCATGTTTATCCACGCGGGGCTCGAACCCCTGTCTCAGTGTCCTGTGTGATTTAATCCCTCTCCTACCGAGCAGCTCATACAAGCCATGCACATCCACAGCTGCTCTATTCCTCTATGAATGACCAGCAATTACTTTAAACGCGATACTTTAAAGGGCCCAAAGCTAACATTTTTCTTGTATATTGCTATTTTACTGCAGCTGTATTGGAGCAGAGACTGAAAGGTATCTGATAGTCATGGCGGTGGGAGCATTATAGTTCAGTGTGTTGGAATTTGAATGCAGGACATGAGGCGGCCTGTGAAGACGCTGAAGCTGGAACAAAAATAGATCCTGCCCCTAGGACAGGGATTCTAAACATCTGAGCAGATACGGAACAATTCACAAAATGTAGAGTATATTCTGGACTAATCACAGTAAAGCGCAGAAATAGAACACTACCAGAGGACTGGCAGGTGGGCGGTGAAAGGGATTGTGGGGGAAGAGGAGAATACAAATGGAATCAAATATGGAAAAGAGGCATTTTGGGCTTTAGGCAGAAATCATTTCTTCAGACCATTATGGCAAACACTGCAGTGTGTGTGTGTGTGTTTGTGTGTGTAAATATATATATATATATATATATGTATATATATTAGGGGTGTGCACTATTCGTATCTGTATTTGTATTTGTTGAAAGGGGAAAAATATTCGTATTTGAGTAAAATTCTTAGTTCAGCACACAAACTCCGCCCGCCCCACCCCGAATCTACTCCTGAACTTGAGTGTGTGATGAGGGGCAGGGGTTGGGGGGGGGGCGGAGTATCTAAAAGTGAAAGAAAACATCGGTCAGCACGAACACACAGGAATACAGTATAGAGGATGTATTTCATTCTAGTCAGTTTTAATGCAAACCAGTCAGTATTATTTCTGAGCACAGTTCACAGCTTTCTTACAAAGCTCTCCTGCCATTACCTTCAGGAATTACTCTCCAGGCTTCTTGAAGAAGTTCAAAAGCTCTTCATTGGATGTCAGTTGCTTTTTGTTCCATTATCAGTGAAAATGGTCCCACACTGTTTCAGTACTGTTGAGATCTGGGCTTTGGTGAGGCCAGTCCATGACGGATAGTGTTCCGTGACTGATTATTTTCTGTAGAAGTGCCTTGACTGTATTGTCAGTGTGTTTGGGACTGTATTGTACAGTACACACACACACACATATATATATATCGCCCCCACCTTTCTGTCATGGAGATTGATTTTCTGCTTCTCAGATCTGAGAGGATTTTTTAGATATTTTTTGGAGCAGCTGTAAGGGTAGAAGAATGCGCGGCTCCATGGCAACGTGATGGGGCACAGGTGGTGTGACATATCAGCGCGGCGCGAGGGCTAAATAATGGGTGGCAGAAGCGGCTACTGCGGCCTCGTCAGAGACTCGGAGTTAGGGTCATATGGTGAGCAAAGTGGATTGATCCCCTTCTCCCTCGCTTGCTCGCCTCTCGCCCTTCCTTTAGTGACCCTCAGTGCCTCGAGTTGAGGACGCCCATGAGCAAAGTGCCATTTTCCTGTTAGGCGTCCTGCGTGGCAGGAGGTCAGTGAGTCCTGGGAAAGGTCTGCCTCTCGTCTTGGGGCTTTAAAGTTTGTTTCTCCTAAAAATACCCCCTTTAATTGTTCCCCAGCCCTACAATAACTTGCCCTTCACGTTTCATACAGAGGGAAAGTTTTGTAGTCATAAAAATATCACATCTAATTTTAGCAGCTTTTCAGATGACCACAGTATCAAAACATTTGACGTCTGTGGTTCTTGAGACAAGTTAAAGGGCCCATTTCATGGTTTTTCCTTTTTTTATGTTTACATTTACGGCATTTAGCAGACGATCTTATCTTGTAATTAAAAGTGTTTGTGTAAACCCTGTTTCAGAATCATTCCCCTGTCCATACAGCCTATATATGTAATCCAACCTGCAAAAGCGTGTTTTGTATCCACTGTTTTTGTGATGTCACAAAAACCAAGGCACTTACATACAGCCATTCAGCGCTGCAGCAGTTTGTCCATCACTGTCCATTCAGACTGAAGCCATAAAGGGTTTTTCAGCCCAGACTTCTTTTTAAACGAGGCAGACAATAAGAACAGAGATCATTAGCATACTTCACTCTTTAATAAATTAAGGGAGGTTAAAAGGTCAAGAATGAATTATTATGAAATAGAGACTCAAGGGTAGTCTGGAAAAAGTCATGTCATTGTCATAAATTTACTGTGACCTTTTTGGTATGTAAAACATAAATGTCATAATTATACCTTATGAATGCAGAACACTGGGACTTTAATATAGATTTTGTTTGTGACTTCACCCTGAAAAAAGCTTAATTTTTCTTTCTGTAATTAATTATCATGTTCCTCAGAATACCACAGAAACACATTCTGCATTCTACCCGCTTCCGGAATCCCTGTCATGTCAGCATTCAAACAAACCAGTTGGAACTTTCGAAGGCCTTTTGACGACCATAGCAGATCATATTTCATGCCTAGCAAGTCATTTTTTCTTTGTAATGCTAATAAAACTGCTGTGGCATGTCACACGCGCCTTCTGTCTAAAGCAGCTTCAGGGAGAACTGAGTCTCTGCTCTCATTGTATTGAGAACAAATGAGGTCACAGTGTCCTCTTGTGGTAGCAGAGGGAACAGCACTCTTATTGTGGCTAATAAAGAGGAACTCCACTGATATTTAAACATTTCAGCTCTGTCCGTTGGATTTGCTGTAAGAAAGTCATGTGTTTCACTGTGGGATTCTCCTATCTGGAGAAACTTAAAGGGTTAGAATTGTTCCGAGTGGTGGTGAATGGTACCAGACATCAGGAGAGTTTCATGAATCTGAAACAGGGGACACATCTGGTCCTGGGGGGCGGTGTGTGACTCAGCTGTTTCAAATCACCTGTTAATCTCCAGGTTTAGTGAGGGTCAATCACCAAACTGTGCTAAATGCCGGCCCTCCAGGACTGGAGTAGGATCCCCTCTTTAATTGTTCTCAGAATGCACACTTCACTTCTGGCACCTTGACTTGAGAACTTTTGATGTAATTCGCCTTTGATTTCAACCCATTTGCATGGATAAGAAGGATGTGTTGCCCAAGTTCTCCTGCAAAGATCACGATCCATAAAGTTTTACTTAATTTGTTTCACGTAGTAAAACAAGTCAAATAAACAAACAAATTGATTTATGACAGCGAGGGGACTTGTTTCCAACCTCTACTTATTGCTATATTTCACTGTTCATCCATGCACGACCACTTTCTAACCCCCTTCATCCCTCCAAATGAAAGAGGCTCTTTGTGTTACTGTGCCTTTTAAGACTGATGTATGTAAATGATCACTCATCTTATTGGCTGACCTTTATTGTGTATTTTTAAAAAGAAGTCTGTGCTGAACCACCCTTTATGACTTCAGTGGAGCTAAACTGCTGATTGGCTGTATGTCAGTACTTTTTTGTGACATCAGAAAAACAATGACTGAGTTGTTTAGCTGTTTTTTTTCTATACATGGACTGTGTGGACCGTGTAATGATTCTATTTTTACATATTTAAGTGTTTTATTTAAGAAGAGTGAGAAAAAGTTGTTTTTCTTTGCTATGGGTCCTTTAAGTGGTCTCAAAACTCAAAACCTCGAATGACGCTGTGGTCATTCGAGGCTCAGCTTTCATTGCACAGTTCATATCCATCCTCTATCTGCCCTGATTTGTTAGACCATTCTGGACCCAGCAGTAGTGATCGACTGATAGTGATTTTTTAGTACCAGCAAATAGTATACTTTACCTTTGCATGCAGTTTGCCCTCAGATGTCTGCTGCAATGGCGATCATGTGCGTCATTCTCAAAACCCCCACCAGATGGCAGTGTTTATCGGTAAATTCGATATTACAAAACCGATAACCGATTATGGTAAAATGCTTAAATATCGGGAAAAATTCCGGTAAATCGATATTGGTCTATCTCTACCCAGCAGTCACACTAAATAGTCTCTAAAAGCATTACTGTTTTTTAACACTGTGGACTATATTTAAAAGCCATTAGAGTGTGTATTATGGGCGTTCCCTTCTCTGATTGTTCACCACTGTCAGGGTGGACCTGTCACAGCTCTGTTTTGTGCAGCTGACAAACAGATATGACTTTGTAAATGGCAGCACATGCATCAAGTACATGGCAACAAGGTCACAACCCTAGTGAGATTTCGCTTCTGTGGTGGCAGCACCACGGACGGCTGCTGAAAACGGCATTCTGAGCTGAAACAAGCTTGTTAGGAGCTGAATGCCCATCATACAGATGAATTAATAGGTGGCCTGAACCAGGTGTGCCACACAAAGCGAGATGGAAATTTTACCAAATTTGATCAAAACTACCTTTTACTTTCCAAACTGAACCAACCTCTTCCTGTCACTAATTTGACCATTAAGCTATGAATGTGTCACCTGACTACTTTCCACTAAATTTCAATAAGGAATTGAAGCATGAAATATTTTAACACATCTGATCAAATCTGCAGGTTAGTGGAGATTCAGGATCACAGTTGAAACGTCATCACCTTTTTTCTTTATACTTTATAATTTATCTGAAAGTCCATTGGTATCTTAATCACACTAAACTTGCATTGCATCCCAAAAGCTGATGAACCAGTTGACGGGCAGAGCGAGCACCGTGCAGGACACTCAAGAGCACAATACACACAACCAAGAACCACATACTCGCTATATGATGCTATAAATCTAATCTGGTGAGTTTGTGCAACAGTGTGTCACCTGACATTTAGGTATTCTCAAATCAATCAAATCAATCAAATCCAATTTTATTGGTCACAAGCATAGTCATACAAGTACAACAAGCAGTGAAATTTCCCTTCTGCATTTAACCCATTCACTCAAGTGAAGCAGTGAGCAGCCATATCAGGCGCCCGGGGAATTCTCCTTAATTCATTCCTGTCAACATAGCAACCACAGCTCAGGTTGTACAACAAACATGATCATCTCGTCTAACGAGCCATGAGTCACACCAGGTTTGAGACGAGCTTTGTCTCAGCGCAGAGGAAATGTTTTAGAAATTAACACATTTGTGTTAAAAAATGGATACAATTAAAACATTGTGTCCACGTCAGGCACCACTGCAGGTGGTACAACCAGAGCCAACAATAGAACAATTCACAACACAAAGTAAATAATGGCTGAAAAAAGGAATTACGGAATGTTAGTGTGGAACTCAGTATGTAAGACAAAAAAAAATCACAACAACGAGTAGAACTATTAAAAGTCAATTCTCACTGATATGCTAACAGACTCAAATCAGCAGAGTGACGTATTTTAGAGCTCAGCCAGCAGCTTCTTACTGCTGTCTAGACTCGAAAACACATTTGCAACCGATTTCGGGCTAAATTCTCAGCTCTTTCCAGTGTAGAGCAGCAACGTTTGGACTGGCTTGTTGTGAGCTCCCAGACAGCCCAAATCTATCGCCTCATGGGCCAGATGGGATTAGCGAGGGGCTATCTTGTTACTCAGCCCCTCGTGTGAATTAGTCATCTTTTTTTTGTTTGCTTGCGAGATGAATAGTCAGATGGAGCAGCTTCATGATTCCCACAAACATCTGCCACAGCTCCTGCTTGCTCCCTCTTTTTATTAGCATCGCATTGCTAATGGCGCTAAGCGAGCATTCCTGAATCTGAGCGCCGCTCTTGGAAGCACGTGACTGAACTGACTTCAGTGTGTTTAGTTAAACATCTTAAATGTTAATGATCTAAAAAACCAAGGTGTGTTCACTGGAGAAGATGAACTAGCATGAAGTATTGCTTTGTTAATAATGAGCAGAAGATGGGTTCACACCAGACCTGCAGCTTGGGGTGAACTTTCACTCTGATACTGAACATTTTTGGATGTGTTTACAAAGCTGTATCTCATACATGAGTTTATTGTGCTAGTAGTTGAAGCCACATTTCAGTTCCAGACCGTGACACCAGGTTTTTTTTTGTGGTTTTGTGGTTTTTTTTGTTCTGCAGAACTTTTGCATCAATTGATTTTTAGATGATAAATAACATTGGATAGATGGATGGATTTTTGGATAAAAAGCCGGATTGTTGGCTAGATGGCTGGATGTGGGCTGAAAAGACTGATTTTGAATGGATAGTGATGGGGACGAGACCGCCTATGCAGAGACCACATCAAGACCGAGACCATTGGTTTTCAAATGCAGTCGAGTCCGAGTCGAGACCGATTCGTTCAGGAATCAAAACCAAGTCATGATTTAATATCACCCCAGTTAATAATGAACAGTTAGGCTTAGGCTAAACTAAGCTAGACTAAGAATTGTTTACAGGAGCAGTCCTGTACACTATTAATGGAGGGAGGTCTTCCTAACCTCTTAATGTGATTTTTACTATCATTAATATGATTTGAATCACAGTTAGGACCTGTAGAGCAAATTCAAATGTGCTAGTTGTATGTGTAGATTAGCAGGTTACTTCACAATATAAGTATGTAATAATTCTGAGAATACAGTAGAACATAATATTCAATATCGTTTAAGACTTTGTTTCTTCTTGAGTAAATAATGATCACAACTACAATCTCACCACACCAAACACAGACGTACACCCATTACACACACATGCACAGTGTAATTTTCAAATAATGCCAGTCAACATTCCATGCTTTTTATTATTATCATTATTATTAGTAGTAGTAGTAGCATTATCATTAGTATTATTATTTTTAGTATTATTATTTGTAATGATGGATAATTGTTGGAGTTTTTTGTTCCCATCTAAAAAATAAAGTGGTCTCAGATATTATGAGTCCTCCTACTTCTGCTGTTGTCCCAGACTGAGTCAAGACAGAGTGTTTGAAGGGTTGAGACCGAGACGAGACCGAGAAAGCAGAAAATGGTCTTGAGATCGGTCTCGAAATCAAGTACAACACTATGAATGGATGGATTGATTTTTGGATAAAAGTTGTTGGATAGTGTTGTTGGATAGATGGCTGGATGGATGGATGGGTTGATTGATGGATGAAAGGATTGCCTTTAAATGGATGGATGGATGAAAGTATTGATTGTTGAATTACATTTTGATTATTAGATAGATGGCTTGATTGTTGGAATGGATGGATGGATGAATGGATAGCACGATGGATGGATGAACTGAGTGTTGGATGCATGAATAGATGAATGGATTGATACCTGGAATGGATAAATGCATGGTTTGAAATGGATGAAGCGATGAATGGATAGACGGATGAAGGGGTGGATGGATAAATGGATGGATGAAGGGATGGATGGCATGCTGACACCCCAAGTGAGAGCTGCTCTGTCTGTTCTCGGGTCATTATAATGTAAAGTCCCCTCCAGACCTGCTCCGTATCAATGAGATTCACTGCTGTGTATTCACACCTGCTGTTTGGGAGGACTCAGGGTGTCACTTTGCCTGGGAGTCCCGGCTGGTACTTAAAGAGCCGGAGCCGCCAGTGGTGGTGAGGTGAGGCTGAAGATGAGTCTGCCTGCAAGTACCGAGCTCCTCCGTCTGGAGGCGGCCTCCAGAAACAGCTACATCTCCGCCTGCGGCTCGCCATTCGCCACCAATAAACCCATCGACATCAAAGTCAGGAGGAGATGGTAAGAAGTGGCTGTTGGTCATGGTTTGTTACAGAACCGCTTTGCTTGTTTACGTTGAAACGGGAGGCTGCATGGGTACCTTCAGGCTGCTGCACAGAACTACTGTGGAGTAACTGTAGGAATTTAATGGTTTCATCTCGTTAGCTAATCAAATTAGCTTTACTGGTTGTAACGGACCTGCACCAGTGCCTGTCTGTGGGGGAAAGAGGAATGCAGCACAAAATCAGGGATGATTTTGATTCATTTCAATTAAATACTGCAAACACACACTTATCTTATTTATCCCAGTATGAATATCCTGCTGAGGCCACACTGAGAAGATACTCAAGTACAGGAGAAGGTCCATACATCTTCATGGACAATAGAGCCTAATATTGTAACTAATGAGTTTGTTAACAAGGCTATATCTCACACAGGAGGGTTTAAACAGCTTAAAACAGCTTTTGATCTGTGAGTAGTTAATAAATGAGTCAGTGTTGTTTTTCTGGGTGCTTGTGGTACTACACTTGCTCAAACAGAAGTGAGGAACATGGCACAAGCTTGTGTGTTGTGTTTACAGTCGATTTTACTTTATTTATTTCTAGAGATCATTATAATAATGCATTTAATCTGGAAACGAGGTGCCGGATCCACTAAAACAGGTGCCAGATCCAGTCTGGGGGGTTCTGGTTCCGACTTGTGGTTTTCTCCAGGCTAGAAGGCCTTTGGTTTGATTTGAAGATCCGTCCTCCTTTATTTGATAGTTAGTGTTCAGTGGATGGCAAAAGTAAAGGAAAAATTGTTTATCAAACTGCCTTCCGTGATCATGGATAAGTATCCATAGATGCAACAAAACAAAGATAATGTAACATTTCTTTTGATGTGATCTCATTTTAATAACTAGGGATGCACCGATACCACTTTTTTGGAAAACGAGTACGAGTATGAGTGCTTAAATTTCAGTACTCGCCGATACCGATACCGAGTACTTAATAAAAACATGATTTAAATGTACAGATAACAGCTTTAGTCATATAATTTAATAAAAAAAACAAAGGACTATTTTCAATTTAAGAACATTTATTTAAAATGAATAGCTTGTTGTATGCAACAATATTACAGAATAAAACATTATTTAACCCCTTACACGCCGCTCAAACACAGACATTTCTCAGACCGTGGTATCGGTCCCCGGTATCGGGGAACTTTTAACGAGTTAGAGTACTTTAGAAAATGTGGTATCGAGGCCGATACTCGGTGCATCCCTATTAATAACATTTATTTGCTGAATTTAACATATTAGACGTGAAATGAAGCATAACATTTTCGGTGAAAGAACCCCATGACTGGAATCACTCCAATTGTTTTGTGAAGCCGATGGGCGTCCTGACTTTTTCACACTTTTACTTTGTGTGGGGATTGTTTTGCACCTTACTGGCAAAATGTGGCCATTTCTTTTCCTTCAAAGATGCCCAGGCATGGCTGGGTGGTGTATTGAATGTACTAAATGAATTGGATATTGTTCTGTGTTAGATGTAGTAAATGACTATCACAGACACAAAAAGAAAACAATACACACATCACACAGTTCCCCATCCAAAATATTCTCCTGGCGGAGTGTGTGTGACGTGTATTGGTGAGATGTGTGCTTTTTCATCTACAGGGAATTCCCAGTTTGAAACGTTTCAAATAGAAACCACCAATTAACGAAAACAAGTGTTTTATACTGTGGGGATCAAAGGGTTATATACAGTACTGTACAAAAGTCTTGAGGCACCCCTTAATTCGTTATATTGTGCTTTTATCTAGCAAAAATACTATAGAATAATACGATATATTAGATAATTCAATATGCCAATTTCCTGCCTGTCTTACCTTTAGTATATATAATAGATTAAATGTTTCACTGTGACAGGCTGCAAAGTACCTAAAGATAAAATTAGCCTAGATAAAGGAGATCAGCCTACTCAGCGTTCAGCACCACCAGTATACTGATCACTGCCTGATCATCTGGAATCATCTACTCCTGATTGTTTACTGGTTCAGGACGTCAGTCAGATGGTATTTGTTCTGCTTGAATGATTCATACGTAGGTCACTGTGTTAAAAAAAAACAATAATCCTCTGTAACGGATCAGGTTCAGGGACTGGACTGAAAATGAGAGTCTATGAAAGTCCTTCAGGAAGCCTGGAGAACTGTTACTCAAGAGTAGATTATAAATACGAGAAATTCTGGATCTTTGGAAGTAAAATGTGAAGTAATGAGGAAGTGAAGAGCCTTGCACAGTACTGTATAATTGCTCAGGGATCAGAATAAATTGGTGTTAGTTAGGACCCGTAATCTCAATGCTCCATTGTGTCCGGTGCAAAGCAGCTTAAGATCAGCCAGCTTGCTGCGTCAGTTTCTTTTATCGGAGCACAAACACACGACTCCCAGCCAACGTTCAGACTGCGTCTTCGCTGTTAACTTCTCTGTGTGTCCAGAAGAAGATTCTGCTGCTCACAACAGTCGTTTCTGTGTCTAATCAGAACTACACATCCTTATTATTTTTAGATATAGATTGTTTGATTGTAAAAATTAGCTCAAGACTTTCTTTTGTTTCTTTCATCAGCTTCTTAGTTCGTCTTCCTTATGGATCCTTATGGATCTTATACCTATATATCTGAAATGAATAAAGATCAGAGCAGTGAGAGAAAAGAACGAGCCATTTAAGATCCAAAACTGGTATCAGGCTGAGATTAGAGGAAGACTCTTTCTCAGGAGCTGAATTTAATAAATGTGAAACGATGATCAGAATCGCGTATTGTTCGGTGAGTGTAGGTGAGAGGGTGTGAGCTGGAGAAGCCAGGAGACTGAAACGAGGTCCAATGGGCCTCCAGCCACAACCGGGCCACTTAGAGATTCACACAGGGTATTAAACCCCCTCCCTCCCATCCCTCCACCCTCCCGCGGTGCAACTTAACGTCTTAGGAAAAAACACCAGGCTTAGTATGCGGAGTGATTGGCCTCGCTTGAAGCTCTGGAGATCAGCAGCCCGGAATGTTTCGTGCTAAGAGGCCTGTGGGAGAGGAGGTCGGGCCCTCAGAGGGTTCCTCAGCTCACAGAGAACCTCAGGCTTTCACCTTGAGATCTAAAACTCCGCCCACTCACGCCTCTTTGTACAGGTGCGCTCTGGGTAACCTCACAGGGAACCTCAGTGGGGCCTCCTGACCCTGAGAGACCCTTCCCCCTTATCATTCAACAGGACAGTGGGAGAGGTTAGGGTATCATAATGCTACATTGTATAGTAAAAGAAGAGAGAAAGAGAGAGAGAGGGAGATAAAAGTGGGGAAGAGATAGAGGGAGAGAGAAAGAGAGCAAGGGAGAGTGTGTGTGAGGATACAGAGAGAGTGACTCAGAGGCAGTTGGGAGGGAGAGTGACAGAGAGAGGGAGAGTGAGAGGAGGAGGCAGAACGAGGTGAAAGAAAAAAAGGGAGAGTGAGAGAGAGAGAGAGGGAGAGGGATGCCCTGAGCTGTGAGAAGCCCCAGACTGGACTCCATGTCCTAAAGCCTAATAAGATTAAGGGGAGAAACACAGGGAAGGTGAGGGGAGGATAGAGGGAGGATAGAAGGAGGAGTGTATGCCGTCGCTCTAAACAGAAAGGGGTGGGGAGGCCGTGCAGAGTCCAGGAAGCGGTCGGCAGCAGAACGAGACTCTCGCTCGGCTCCTGTCGCAGGAAATCGAGAGGCCCCGCAGTCATGGACTGGCACAGGGACTCCCATGGCAGCTTCATCCCCCCCAGCCACTTCCTAACCAAAGGCATGAAGAGAAAGAGGCTGCTGAAATCCTACAGGTACACACATCCTGCTCCCGACTTCTCACTGGGTTCCTCCGCACATGAAGGCACCTCGCAGACCTCATCAATCTGTCTCTATCTCTGTCTCTCTCTCTCTCTGTCTCTCTCTATCTGTCTCTGTCTCTCTCTCTGCCTCTCTCTCTCTCTCTCTCTCTCTGTCTCTCTCTCTCTCTCTCTTTCTCTCTCTC
>JBBKCR010000034.1:10300003-10311297 GCA_037577295.1 Ladigesia roloffi | reverse complement strand
ACAGTGACCAACGTATGAATCATTCAAGCAGGACAAAACACATCTACCTGAAGTCCTGAACCAGTGAAAAACAGGTCTAGATGCTTACAAATGATCAGGCGGTGATCAGTATACTGGTGGTGCTGAATGCTGAGTGTTTGGAACTCCTTTATCGGGGCTCCTTGTATCTTTAGGCATTTTGCAGTAAAACTGTTGTTCCCATTTCTTTTTTTAATCTACTCAGTTTGCCAAAGATAAGACAGTTTGACAGACATGTAACTGTACTTTGTACAGTACTGTACTTCTTTCCAGTTTCCTCTGTTTCCTCTCTGTTCAAGTAAGAATTGCATTGTGCTCTGTATGCTGTACATTGTACATATGACAATAAACCTCAACTTCAACTTCTAGAAACCATCACCAAACATTTTCCTGGAGGTGTAGTAGCGCCTCTCCAACAGCAGAGGGAGACATAAAACACCTCAGTTGCACCATGAATGACGTCTTCTTTCAGTCATGGCCTCAGTTCAGGTCTACTGGTTATGAATTAACTGCAGCACAGTGTACTGCGGACCCTGGCGGGCGCTCAGAGCCAGGGTGTGCCGAAGGATGAGGTTGCGGTCGTGTGAGCTTCCTTCCCGTCCCCTCGGCCTGCCTGTGCAGGTCCGGTTTCCTTCTGGCTGTAACTCTACACTGGGATATGCATAATACATCACCCCCATGGGACAGCAGACGCACGCATTTCATTTAATCCCATCAGATAGAGCGCTCGTCCTCAGTACTCGCAGAAAATATCACTACCTTTCCCACCGTCTCCCCTGATACCTGCGGGTACCGCTTTGGAAAGTTATGGACTATAATATGGTCTTTTTAAGCACACTTAAAATGAAATTGATATATTTTCCTATTATTCCAAATGCAGTCAATAAGCCTGTTCTTTTAGGCTCATGTAGGAATGGCTGTGTACTAATGGGTGTCAATGGCCATGAGTTAGCGCACTAGCATAGTCTCATATATCAGTGGCCTGATTGGCCCTGAGGTTTAGAAGCCAGTGGTCCTCACCGGAGCCCCCACTGAAAGCCACCTCAGCCTCAGAGTGTGGGGTGGTGTGTAGATAAATGGCGCTGTAGTTAAGCGAGCTGCTCTCTAGAGGACAGTCAGGAGCCCCCAGGCCATGAACACACTCACACATAAACCGCATGTCAGGTAGGAGTTCGCACAGAGTTCATCTGAGATGGCCTCATTTCGAGGAAATGCATTGAAAGATGTTTTAAACATCATCTTACTGGTCCAGTTCCTGGACAGTTTTACATCAGCAGATTTGGAACGACACCTCAGGTTTACACTGATGTCTTTCAAATTTCGTTACTGTTCTCTAAGGTTATTGTGTTGATTACTACTGCTTCATATGCTTCATATTTGTCAGTCTCCCTATAACAATGTGTCATTGTTTTGAAATAAGGCACTGAGAGTCTTTGAAAGTCCTTCAGGAAGTCTGGAGAACTGTACCTTCAGACTACATTAAAGTTACAAGAAATTCT
This sequence comes from Ladigesia roloffi, assembly GCA_037577295.1. Lineage (NCBI taxonomy): Eukaryota > Metazoa > Chordata > Actinopteri > Characiformes > Alestidae > Ladigesia > Ladigesia roloffi. Next base: position 10,309,780 of record JBBKCR010000034.1, on the reverse strand, counting down.
TGATCTTTGGGATAAATATATGAAGACATTACGAACTAGGACAGTACTGTATTTTCTCTTGGACTGGGGTGGACCTGGCAGTGTGCTTTAAAGTTCTCCACAGTTTAGTTAAACCCAGTTCAACCTTCGAGGTCTCACAAAGCTCCAGAGCTCAGGGGGTGATGGTTAGAACATGAGGCTCCACCACATTTTTTTCAAACTGGATAGCTCAGCATGCTTTGAGGAGAACACTGACCAGAACGCAAGGTCAGTTATGCTGTAACTGGACCAGCAGTTATACAGGAATGATGCTGTACCCAAACTGATTGTACAGAAGTAGTTTCTTTGATTTTTAGGTGTATCTCAGCTTGGTAAAGCATTTTCCAACTCTCCCCAGAGTTTATGGTCAGTCTTCGTCCCAAAACTGCCCATTGTGTTGAACCAGCTGAACGTTTTTTATTGTCAGAGCTGGTTTTGTTATTGTGGTCTTTTATTCTTCATAGCCTGCGCAAAACTAACCCAGCTAAGTTGCTAGCGGTGTCCTGGTGCACCTTCAGGTTTCTTATGGAGGTAATAGATAAATGTGTTAGCAACATCGAAAACTCCCACTGAATTGTGTCCTCAGTCCAAAATACAGTAGTGCTTCGAATTGTTAGTCGTCCATTGTTGTTTCTTTGCGTGGCTAGTAAACAAACAATTGCTTCTTTACATGTTGTGTAGAAAGCAGTGATGCAGTCAACTTGGCTGCAGCCCATTTTTGGCCCTGCCGTCGAGTAGCTCGGGTTTGGCTTGGGTATGGGTCACTTTATTGGAAAAACCTTTGTTCATAATGCGATGAAACTGCTATATATTAATGCCCAACCCACTCCACATCACCCATCAGACACACAGCCAGCTCAGGAACCCTGTCTGATACCACTGAGATATAACCATGGCACATTTTATCGACTTTAACGTACTGCGTTATTGCAGAAGTTGCTCAGCTAAAACGTTTGTCCAGTCATGATCGTTGGTGTCCGATTTGCTGGCCTTGATCTATGTTTAGAGCGGCACATTCCCACATAGTGGGACTGGAGCGCATGATACGCTGCACGACCTTTTCCTCTGCGTGCACACAGATACAGATACACGCGTCTTGGTCAAACCACAGGACTGTTAGAGACCTCCAATCTGAAAACAGACGCCAGCCATGCGAATCATAAGCCGTTTCTTCAGCGAGCCTGATGGCCGTCGGAGAGGGTAGGATTTGACTGCATCGCTTTAGAGCCATCCAGAGACCCCCCTGCTTCAGGCTAAACCCCAGCCGAACCCCCACCCCCTGCTCCCCCTGCCCCCCTGCTGCCTCTGCTGCCCCTGCTTTGCTGACCAGCTCTTCCTCTTCGGTTTGAGCTTGGACTGTTCCTGCCTCCCGACTCGACTCGTTCTTTCACACGGAGAAAGCAGATGTTCTTGTTGAGCCTTTTAGACCCTTTGTAAACTAAAACATCTGTAAGGTGTGTGGGACTCAATCAGGATGTCGGCCAGAATGTATGCAAATGGATTTCTAACCAATCAGGTTTCTACTCTGAGCATCCTAGCTAGTCAGGGGGTTTCAGGTGTTTGCAGAAGTGATTAGAACAGTTATATAAGAAATCTAGTTAATATGGGTGATAAATTAAGCAAACTGTGGTAAAAAATACATAATAAGTGGCTCGGCCTTCGTTTTTATTGTCATAATGCAGCATCAGGAGAACTGTAGGAATCAGGGTATTCAGTTTAATGCACTTTAATGCATAAGAATATTTCTCATCACTGTGTCAAATTGTGATTTTAATCGTGTATCGTGATTTTGTCAACTATTAAAAAACACCTAACAATCCCAAAGAGATCATAAAAAGTCCCGGTCATGACTGCACGGTACTACAAAGTACTATAAATCATCCCTTTATGAGATTACTATAATAAGTGTAAAAAAGAATGTTCTATTTATACTTTTTGTTTTTTAATCGATTAACCAATTTTAACGGAGTAATTGTGAAAGCATTGATTCAGGAAATTCATCCAAATGAATGAATTAATTCCAAATGATTTAATCATTGTTGAACCAGGTTTTGTACAGTTAAAATTTACAGTAGATTAATTGCAAAATACGTATTTTCTCCAAATTGTTTGTTGTCTGGTTGAATACTTTAGAAGAATGATCTTGAGTTTCTGGCAGTTTTGTTTGCAGTTTGTACATAGATTCTTTGTGGTTCTTTCCGCCTTTGGTTTGAACATGTTGCGTATATTTAGACGCATTGAAGTGGGCATACAAGTTTTCAGTCACCCGTCATTTCTTCATGTTTCGCTTCTAAAAGGCTTTCTTGTATTTTAATGCGGTCTTTAGGAGCAATTCTCTCGACTTCCAAAGTCCATCTAACTTAAGTCCTGAACCAAAGAAGAAGAAGACTGTAAATGATCAGGCGGTGATCAGTATTCTGGTGGGGCTCAATGTTGCTTTATTAAACTTCATTTAAACAATTTACCATTTATTTGATTTAATTCACTCAATATGCCAAAAATAAGACAGTTTGACCGGTGGAAATTAGTACCTTCATACCAACTAGGTCATTAAATAATATATAAGAGGAGATGAATGGGGCTCAATAGCTTTGCGCAGTATTTTAAGTCCAGCTACAGCTCAAATGGCGAGCGGTGTGGGAAGGACATGGTGAGGAAAGAGAAGAAGACGACACAGGAGAAGTATGAGGTGGCAGGGAATATGTTGTTCTTTGCAAACGTATTAGCAGATGAATTTAGCCCTGACCTCTCTGGCACGGGTCTGCGTTAGGAACGCTTCGCACCGCGCCAGGACCGAGGGCTTCTTAAGGCCAACCCCTTTACTGCACGCTGTGTTTTAATTAGAGAATAATTCAGAGCAAGACTCATCTCTGCCCAGCCTGTTTCTCCTAAATATAACTGAGCTCAGTTTAACATCAGTATGAGATTCTGACCTATTTCTCCCACTTCTCAAATTCAGCTCCTGTGGAAGAGCTGCCTCTAATCTCTGATCCCAGTTTAAAATCTTAAAATTATCATTTTTTTTCTCTCACTGCTCTTATCTTTATTTGTCTCAGATCATTAGACCTTCCGATAAACCAGAAGGTCCAAAGAAAACTTGTTTTTTCTAATAGGCTGGTCTGGAAAAGATCAGAATGTTTTCTTTGTGATCAAATTAAACTAAGAAGCCAGTGAGAGCAGTTGATTAAAGTGTTTTTGGGGGTTTTTTTTGCTCTCTTGTTCTCTTAAAGGGGGAGTTCTTGAGGAAAAAGTCAGACTTCACTGATCACCAAATAAGATGATGCTTTATTCCTGATGAGGCATTGAAAAGACTTTCTCTGGGGTGGGCTTTGACAAACAGACCGGATCAGTATGAGAGTGTTGGTTTCAGTTTTGGAATGTTATAATTAAATGTAATTGATTGTAATGAAGTTCAATGATGTGTGTGCTCTCCATACAACATAAAAACCTTCCTTTTATTTCTGTGTACTAGTGTTCCACAAATGTGTTAATAGGATTGTGAAAATATCATTGAAAACACTTTTGGGACATTATAGAATTGTATCACCCGCTCCACTCTAAGTCAGTTGCATTTTTAATCAGAATACACATGTTATTAGTAAACAGTTTTTATTACACTGGATACTATTTTAGCATGGATCCCATAAACAATTCACTAAAGCCATCACTGGAACATAAACAGGTCCTCCAGTCTCATTTTTGCATATTTTTCAAAGCAATTCCTAATAAAGTCTGAGGCATACATCCCTATTCAGCACCGCACAATGTGTTAAAAGACAATATTAGCAATACTGATGATGATTTTGATTGCAAATCACAGAAGCAGCTTCAGAAAAAGAGACGGATGCTTTTGTTCACTCATTCAGTGATGAACCTGCTGCCCACGTCACCGCCAGTGGCGGTATTAATGTTCCGAAATGCCTGACTAGCGTGCCATAACCCTCCCCCTCCCCCTCAGCCGCCTTTTGCTGACCCTTGTCACACAGACAAACCATATCATGACCACTTTGAAGAAGTCAAAACAGGCTTGGCCTTATTTAGCGATATGGTTCTTTTGTGGAGACAAATAAAATGCATGCCATATGTCAGACGTGTAGCTGTCCTCCTCACGGTGTTGCGTAACAGAGCTCATACTATGCCTGTTTACCCCAACTGCTGACTCACTGCATGTGTCCACTCTCTTCCAGTCATGGGGACGACCTGATTGTCACACCGTTTGCCCAGGTTAGTACCAGCACCTGATTCACGACTGTTATAAGCAGTAGCAAAGTTACAATGTTAATATAAACGATGTGTGACAACTGTAATAAATGCAGGGTTACAATGAAAGCCAGTATTTATAAGGCTATGTGACAAACGCTCACCCCAAAACCCAGAATTGTATCGTGCAAAAGGCTTGAGCACCTCTTTTTTTCACATATTGTTTCCAGAGTTCAAGACTTTCTTGTATTTTTTATGTAGTCTTGAGGAACAGTTCTCCAGGCTTCCCGAAGGGCTTTCTTTTTCAGCCCAGTCCCTGAAGCTGACCAGTTTCAGAGAACTGTTAAGCCAAACAGTGACCTATGTAGGAATCATTAAAGCAGAATAAAAAACATCTAACTTCAGGCGTAAACCAGTGAGGAAACAGGATCAGATGATTCCAGATGATCAGGCTGTGATCAGTATACTGGTGGTGCTGAATGCTGAGTGTTTGGAGCTCCCTTATTTAAGCTCCTTGTATCATTAGGCACTTTACAGTCTGTCAAAGTAAATCATCTGTTCCAATTTCTTACATTAATAATGAAAAGGTTTGGCAGGCATAAGATTGTATTTTTGAGTGGTGGCTCAAGACCGTTGCACAGTTCTGACATATACAAGCAATTATCATGTTGCTTATTCTAACAAATATCAGTTGTTGCAAATTTTTTTCGCGATGTCTACTTAGGTTTGTATTAAGCATTAATAAATGTTCATGTATGTTTATGTCTTTTGGAATGAACTCTGGCCTTCAGTGAAGTTTTACTGTGTGTAGCTGTAACATTATGTACTGTTTAATATTAACAATATGTCGTAGCTATTTTAGTTTTTAGTTGCTAGAATTGTATAGAATTGCTTTTATTCTCTTTTTATTCTGAAAATTATCCACAGCCTGAAGTGAGATGACATAAGGACATTTTAATAAACAAGTTGGACATGTTCACATCCCATAATCTAGTCACCCCCCAGTGTTTCTGGTTTCTGGTTTTGATTCTGTTTCTATTTATTTTAGGTTCTGGCCAGTTTGAGAACAGTAAGGAACAACTTTGCTACGTTAACCAACCTGCAGCAGGACAGAACCTCCAATAAGTGAGTGCAGTTACATCATTTTGGGCTTTAATGTAGACTGTACAGCTGAGGGTGCTTTCACACCTGCCTCATGTAGCCTAGACCTTCTGACACACATGTGAGGAGTAGGTAATGAAGAGAGGATGCAGGTGATGAGTAGGTGATGAAGAAAGGATGGAGGTGATGGGTAGGTGATGAAGACAGCATGCAGATGATGAGCAGGTAATGAGGAGAGGATGCAGGTGATGAGTAGGTGATGAAGACAGGATGCAGGTGATGAGTAGGTGATGAAGACAGGGTGCAGGTGATGAGTAGGTGATGGCAGGATGCAGGTGATGAGTAGGTGATAATGGCAGGACGCAGGTGATGAGTAGGTGATAAAGACAGGATGCAGGTGATGAGTAGGTGATGAAGACAGCATGCAGATGATGAGCAGGTGATGAAGACAGGATGCAGGTGATGAGTAGGTGATCATGACAGGATGCAGGTGATGAGGACAGGACTCAGGTGATGAGTAGGTGATAATGACAAGATGCAAGTGATGAATAGATGATGATGGCAAAATGCAGGTGATTAGTAGGTGATGATGACAGGGTGTAGGTGATGAGTAGGTGATGATGACAGGATGTAGGTGATGAGTAGGTGATGAAGACTGGATGCAGGTGATGAGTATGTGATGGAGAACGGATGCAGGTGATGAGTATGTGATGATGACAGGATGTAGGTGATGAGTAGGTGATGAAGACAGAATGCAGGTGATGAGTAGGTGATGGAGACCGGATGCAGGTGATGATTAGGTGATGAAAACAGTATGCTGGTGATGAGTGTGTGATGGAGACCGGATGCAGGTGATGAGTGGTTAAATAAGACAGTATGCAGGTGATGAGTAGGTGATGGAGAGAGAATGCAGGTGATGAGTAGGTGATGGAGACAGAATGCAGGTGATGAGTAGGTGATGGAGACCGGATGCAGGTGATGATTAGGTGATGGAGACAGAATGCAGGTGATGAGTGGTTAAATAAGACAGTATGCTGGTGATGAGTGTGTGATGGAGACAGAATGCAGGTGATGAGTAGGTGATGGAGACAGAATGCAGGTGACGAGTAGGTGATGAAGGCGAAACACAAGTAATGACGACAGGATGTGAAACCAAATTTAACCAGCTCAAATGTAAACAAAACAGGAACAAAACGCAGGAACCTCAGTTTAGACAGTGAAGTTTGTAAATGCCCTTAAACAGCGGAAAAAAAATGCTGTGTGTGGTTAGGGCGTCTTGTATTTTTGTTATATTTGAAGATGAAAAAGGCAGTATTTAACTCTTATTCTCTCACATCATGGTTATTTTGCAGGCGGTCCCCAATGTGCAACCAACCACCTCTCACCAAGGCCTCTTTCACAGGTGAGCCCGCTCCTGCCTCTGTCCGAACCCTGATCAAGTGTATGACCTACGAAACTGAGATTGTAATTGACTGTATTTTTCCTTTATTCCCGTATTTCCTTTATTTTTTCCCTCTTGTGACATTTGTGGTTTTATCTACAGAAAACAGACCTCAAGTCAGTTTTACGTTACCATTTTCTAACCCCTTTCAGAATCTAACAGTCACTGTGACTCTAAGGCTGAAGTATGTAAATAAGATACGTTGTGATTGGCTGTTAGGTATTAATGCTTTTTCAAAAAACAGATCGAAACATGAAACATTCTAGAGTGTGAACGGACAGGGCTTAACTCTTTGCTTTTGTGGCTACACAGAAATTATGCAAAAGTTAGATAAAAGACTGGGTAAACATATTATGGGTAAATTTTGTGAAAAAAAACAGTTTCTTCCTGATATGGGCACTTTAAAAAGCCTTGCATAATCACATGTCAGACAAAGGGTCTGATCTTAAATGATGTGGTTATTTAATACCATTGTCATTTTTAATTACTGCAGATTACATTAAACATTTCACCATCATTGTTTTAAAAATTGGAATGAGTGGTTTGACATATATACAATATAGGGAATAAACAGGGGCAGTATACTTGTGGTGCTGAATGCTGAGTGGTGGGAACACTTATCTGGGGTCCTTGTATCTTAAGGCACATTGCAGCCTGTTAGAGTAAAACATTTGATCTCATTATTTTCATGTAAACTAAACAACAAGTTTGACAGAAAACAGGATATATATGTGCATGCTGTTTTTAAATCCATGTCTGTCTAGCCCTTCCCATTTACACGGGATTGCTGGAGAGTGTTAAAGCTCACCAACAGGGGGTGCTGATGGGGGAAAAATCTGCCCCCCCCCCAAAAAAAAAAATCATAAATGTTTTATATTATTATAAATTCAGAGCCACACATACACACAAGGCTGTCCCTCCAACACCAGATTTTTGCTCCCGCAGATGTGAGTCATTATTTTTGTCTAAACAAGTGCAGTTTTAGCATCAGTTGGCTATTATTAACTTAACAAAAATATTATAGTTCCAAACACCACAGAACAGATTCACATTTCACTGTTTTAAATTTAGACTTTAGTTTTTACACTTGTTTCTACACCTTTAAGTCACTTTCTAGATTTCTGGTATAGTGTGTCTTTGTTTTAATATGTAGCATACTTGCTAAGCTAAAATAATTTTAGCTGAACAGGCTACAAATCCAGACATTGTGAAAAAAAAGGAAATTCACAATTCTGTCTCTCCAAATTTGACATTTTTCTCCATGTATCATCAGCCTTATGACATGTGAGTTATTATCATGTTGTATGAAGATGTTCTGTGGTGAGCAGGGCTGTTTCATATTAGCTTTATATTAGCTAGCAAAGCTAAAGGTAACAGGCTCCCTAGATTGAAGATTAGCCTTTTCTTCATCCAACTTTCAGACCATTTTCTCACACATATTAAATTCAGCTTCTGAGAAACAACCTTCCATTAATCTCAGACAGTCTTGAGATCCATAAGTGTGTTAAATCGGGAAAAAGCCGATAAGAACAGTTGATTTAAATAGATATTTGCTCCTGGAGGGGGTGGGGGGTGTCAGACTTGAGCAGCAAAATCTTCATCTGGGTTTTTCCCCTACTTATCATTTAGCATAAGTATAATATAAATGGCATTACATTTATTGAATGCCAAAAATCATTTGTAAACTTCCATCCAAAGGAAGAATTTTGCCATATGATGATAATTTACAATTAGTTTCACTTCTGGCATGGATCCGTGCTGCTCCCGCTGTAAGGTTTAAAGTGTTTTTGATGTATTGCAGGTCAGTATGTCAGCATTAGCATGTTTTCTTTGAATTGGCAGCATTAATGGATACACCCCACCAACTCCAACAAGACATGCTATCAGTGTCAGCACCTCTCGAGACCTGTCTGTCAATCACAGGCACTACCTGGCTGCCACTTCCCCTCTGAACACCCGGCATCTGAAAAGACAATGTGGCGTATTGCTCTTTTCACTGAGTGTTCATGCAGAATGTAAAAACGTCTACGAGGACCACCATGGGGTCCCCCTCGCACCCAAGTTTAGTCCATTTAACTGCCAACATTTGAAAAATGGTGCTCTTCACCCCTACCTCCCCATCTTTGCCTCAATTGTTATTCAGCATTTCTCAGCACCACCTGCCAATATCATCGACCGGACTTATTAAGGGCCGAGCCATAAATAGCCCCTGCTAAAAATAGCCCCCTTGCTTTCTAACCAGACCTGGTTGCCTGGCAACCCGGCGTTGGGAATGGCGGCCGGAATAAGCGCTGGGAGAAACGGGGCGGCGGCAGGAGAAGGGAAGGACAAGAGATGAGAGTCGGGAGCATGACGTCATCCGCGTCCTCCAGGGGCGCGAAGGTGGTTTCAGGGCTGGAGCTCCACCTTCACTGTTCTCCTTCTGTTGGCGCTGATCTCCTGTGAGGGGGTGTGAGGAGATTCCAGATATTCCAAAACTAATACTCTCTCTCAAATCACAATTCCTTAATCACACATTTTTGTTGCCTTCTTTTAAGACAAAGACACCACTGTTGAATTTGGCAAATTTTTAAATTCCACACGTGGCTGGACATTTGACAGCTGAAGTCTTTTTGCTATTGGAGGTGTGGTAAACCACTGAGATATTATCGGCAACAAATATTTGCATATTTTTGATTATCAAATATCTGCTCACCCTCCTCTGCAGTTCAGGGCAGGAGGTTTGATAATTAATAAGCAGAACTGTTTCTTCCATAAAGTCAAATTAGGGCCAGAATTCAACCAGTATGTGTAGGGTTATGGTTCCATTACTTGGAGCATTATGGCTGATTACCTGTAGTATAGAGCTCCGGTGTTTGTAGTCTAATAGCTGTCACTCTCTCTCTTTCTCTCTGTGTCTCACTCTCTCTCTCTCTCCCTCTCTTTGTCTCACTCTCTGTCTCACTCTGTCTCACTTTCTCTCTCTCTCTCTCTCTCTCTCTCTCTCTCTCTCTCTCTCTCTTTCTCTCTGTCTCGAT
>JBBKCR010000034.1:10281786-10299903 GCA_037577295.1 Ladigesia roloffi | reverse complement strand
TCTGTCTGTCTGTCTGTCTGTCTGGTTCTCCTTCTTTCTGTCTGTCTGTCTGTCTCTCTCCTTCTCTCTCTCTCACTCTCTCTGTCTGACTCTCTCTCGCTTTCTCTGGATCTCTCTCTGTCTGTCTATCTCTCTCTCTCTCTCTCTCTCTGTCTCTCTCCCTCTCTTCCTCTCTTTCTCTCTCTGTGTCACTCTCTCTTCCTCTCTGTCTCTTTGTCTGTTTTTCTCTCTTGCTTTCCAGCTCGCTCTCTGTCTGTATGTCTCTCTCACTCTCTCTGCCTGTCTCTCTATCATTTTCTCTGTATCTCTCTCTGTCTGTCTTGCTCGCTCTCTCTCTCTGTCTGTCTGCCTGTCTCTTTCTCTGTCTCTCTCTCTTTCTCTTTTTCTGTCTCTCTCTCTCTCTCTCTCTCTCTCTGGGGTAGTCCAGTCCAGAGTTTATGTGCAGCCCAGTCCTGCTCAGCCGGAGCAGCCTCTGAGGGGCTGGCCTCTGGTGTCGCACTAAACCCGAGAAGAATGACATTGACGTCAGAGGAGATGTTGTCAGCAAGGACAGCGGACCCCTGCTCTTGAAATCCCCCCTGAGTGATCGGCCAGCTTTTTTAAAAGGGAGGGTGGGAGAGGGGGAGGAAAACGAGGCTGGGACGAGGAGAGAAAGTGACACATAATGTGTCTTTGTGTTTCTGTGTCTTTGTTAAATTTCTCCCTGTAATTCCATGCAGGACAGTCCCCCCATACCCCCGTCACTCTGTCCCCCCGTTCTCAGTGACCCCCAGTCCAGATCCACGCCACGGTCCGCACGTACGCACGGCCGACCTGCTGAATGATTTACTCTCGTGTTTTAACACAAAGCCACTTGACTCGTGTGTCAAAGCGAGTGCTGAAAGACGCTGCTTCTGGTTTATTTAGGACGCAGGTGTCAGGCGCACATCTGCACAACACAGGCTCGAAAACGTCCAGTTCATCACAAAAGAAAACAAAAGACTCCCTCAGACCCGCCCGAAAGGCTTTACCTGCTCATAACTCTGTCAGTAACTCTGCAGTTCCGATTTGCGGCCTTAAGTACCCGCCCTCCAGTAATTCTGGGGTATTGGAGGTTTGGTAAACCATTGTATTTGAATATGCAAATGTGATCTTATCAACAACAAATATTTGCACATTTTTTTCATAATTAAATATGTGTTCATCCTCCTCAACTGTTCAGACCACAGACTTTTATAAAACAGATGTGTGTGTGTGTGTGTGTGTGTGTGTGGCTGCACATACCTATGAACATACACACATATACATGTGTATATTCTATGCATATATAAATGTATTTTTTATATGTATAAAGTGAAGTCCTCTCCCATGGCGTTGGAAGAAAAAAAAATGAAATTAGCCAAAAACGTTTTTTACATTTTAGTTATTGATTAGCTGTTTGATTTTTGCTGTTGAATAAAAACATTCTAAATGTTAACAAATGTAATAAAATAATTTATATTTATTTTTATTACATTTAATTAAAATTTTAATTATTTTTTTATGCAGCATGTGGCACAAAATCATACGGCCGCATCAGAGAAATTTTCACCATTAAAATTAAGGAGAGTTTTCTTATATTTACCATTTCTTACATTTAATTTACTCAATCTACCAAAATAAAACATTCTGACAGAAAACTTCAGTGTGAGTGGGCGTGGCTAAGCCCCTGTCAACTAATATGTATGCAAATGACATCACAAAAATAATTAATTTACAATAAGCTATTTTTTACAGGTTGGTGTTCATTCACCGACTGAATGACCTGGGGAATGAGTGTTTTTGAAACTTACCTACATTAAGTTATTTTATTACAAAAAAGTAAATATATTTAATGTAATAACGGATTGAAATATTCCACTTTTATTTCGTATTTTTTCAAATATTTTAGTTGTGGAAATTTGAGATATTTATAAAATGTTCATTATTATAAAAAGTGTTTATATCAGTGGGATTTTCTGCCTTTTTTCCTGATCAGTGCAGTGTGTGTGTATAGAGCAGGTGTGTCCAGTCAGAGGTGGTCTCGAGGTCGTGTCTGCAGCGTTAACCAGCTCTGAGAGTGGGAGGCTGGGTTTGTGCTCCAGTTCCTGGACTCCGTTCCGGGTTTTCTCCTCTCTTTGCTCTCCAGCCTGTTCAGCTCTGGGTTCCTCAGGAAGCCACTCGTGTTTGTGGAGCAATGCTCTCAGGTCATGCTGGAGCAGCGAGGAGACGTTAGGCTGTAGCTCCTACATCCCTGCTGGATTTTTGGTTTTATTTATTTTAATCATTTTAATTATTATTATCTTCATCAGCCGGGATATCTGGAGAGGAGCTCATCAGTCTGCTGCCACCGCTTCATATGGGGGGGTGGTCTGTTTGTCTGTGGCCGGGGGGGAGGAGGAGAAGGAGGGCGTTCTTCTGCTTTTGTTGAAGCAAAGGAGCATGGCTGGGAGGTTCCTTCACTGAAGTTCTGATGGAGCCCTGCTGGAGCCTGGCAGGAATCCTGTGCCGGGACATGGATTTACTATGCCAGGCAGGGACACATCTGTCTGGGGATCAGTGAGGGACGATTTCGTGTGTGTGGGTGTGTGTCTGTGTATGATTTCATATAGAGCATGGCACTCCATCCCTCTGTAGCCCAGGAGCCCTGCTCTGCTGGACCTTGACTCCTCAGCCTCTCCTCCGGACACTCTTATGGACTTAAAGGAGTCGAGGCGTTATTTTTTTTATCCCAGCGTCCTCATAGAGGAGTTCTGTCTCCATCCTAGTAATGAAGAGTCACCCAGGTGTGCACTCTGGACACCCAGACGTGTATGACGATGAGGAGGACGTGCGTGAAGCCTCGGCAAGCCCCATCAAACGTCTCAAAACTGATCACCCCCTCCCCTGTCTTCCCCCAGAGGAGGCCTACCAAAAGCTGGCCACCGAGACGCTGGAGGAGCTGGACTGGTGCCTGGACCAGCTGGAGACCCTGCAGACCCGGCACTCCGTCAGCGAGATGGCCTCCAACAAGGTAAGGCTTTAAAGGGGTCCATCCTTATGTGCAAAGTCTTCCCTGGTGCAGTAACTGGGTCATTTATTGATATATGTGTTGAAGAAGCTTTGTTCTGGGTCTGATTCTGCTGGGTTAGGGTCAGAGCTGTCATGGTCCATTTCATCCACGTACACTGCCTTCTCATTTATTATTAAAGGTGCAATACAAGGACAAAAATGTGACCAAGCCTGAAGACTGACTGGTAACAGATATGCCAATGTTGCTTTGTGACCAGATATTGAGACTAACACAGGTTTACAGCTGATTCGGGTTCCAGTGGCCTGGGGAAGCTGAGAGCTGTCTGGTTTTGGATCACCTTCAGTCACGATGTGGGAATCACAGCTTAATAGTGCATTCAGGGAAGCTGATCAGTGTAAAACTGATTTATTGGTGAATGAACACATCATTTATGTGCAGTTATGCTCCGTTATGGCCTCTGCAGCAGTATGAGCCGGTGTGGGCCAGCCAGCCCAGACGTATCAGCCAGACTCAGGATGCTCATTCAGTGTCTGTCAGGCGAACCAATGCAAACCACATGTTACATGCAGGAGATGAGTCAGGCTTGTTTAGGATTCTCCGTCATGCAGCCCCGGGGGTCTTCCTCAGCATCCGGGGCGATGCTGCCCGCCCCAGCAGCCCTGCTCCTGTGCTGGGAACCTGTTGGGGAAAGCAGGGTGAGCTGATTGTCCATTTCTGCGCTACAATCCGGCATTTACTTTGACCTGTAATCGAGCTGAGGTGTTGTTTCTGGCACAATTTGCATCTTTCACCCACTCTCTTGTCAACCGAGGCTTCTGCAGAAGTCACACTGCAGCGGTTTGCTGGATGATCAACACGCATCATCATCACTCGCTCATCTGAATTCCTTATTACCAGATTTCAATGCTGCTTTGTGCTCAGTGCTGTGATATTAAACATACGACCAGGCAATAGAACTCCTGCTTTGTTTACAGTTGGTTACCACAGGCTGGCAAGGTCCTCTGAGCATGGAAAAGAAAGGAGAGAGAGAGTGAGAAAGAGAGAGAGAGAGTTGTCATATCCAATACTGAAGGTCATCTGTCATACACCACTTTCTGTTAACATGTGTGGAGTATGTTGTCCCATCATGAGGATTATAGACTGAATTTAGGAGATGACATATTAGTGCAACTTAAAAGGCATTTATATGTGACTTGTTTAGCTAAAAGTATTGTATAAGGGCACTTATATTTGATTTATTCAGCTAAGAATTGTGGTACAGTGGTTTATGTAAAGGAATAGAACTTTAGGGGGAGACAGAGAACATCTTGCTGTAGGCAGAGCTCAGTATTGCATTCGGGATGTGGCAAAATTCAAAATGCACCAAAAAGATTTGGTGCATTTCTAAATTATGTTATAAACATTGAATAAACTGGGACTTAATTATTTAAACTGGAAGTAACTGATTTATAAGCCAGTATGACAACAGTCGCTAAAAGATAAACAGAGCCAGCAAAGCTAGCAGTGCTGGTTACAATGATTAGCTAACATGCTAACAGCTCTAGGATTTATCTCTTTTGGAAAGTGTGTTAGACTGAAGATGAAGATGTTGAGATGCCCTTCAGAGCTTCAGCTGGACCTGAATATTGCCCAGAATTTTGTCTCAACACAACCCGACCTGACCTGGACTGACCAATCATCACTTAATAAGTCATTAGATCACAGATTAAAAAATAAATAAATTAAATTCTCTCTATATATAGACAAAAGCTTTGCACACCACATATCAAATTATACAATACAAAGTTTTTTAAAATGTCATTGAGTGAACACCTAAAACGGTAAGACATAGGCAACTTTAAAGGTTTTATGGTTTCGTCTGATTGGCTGTCACTTAATAGTTCCTTCAAAAGCTAACATTGTCTGCAGAGCCAATTAACAATTCTGATTCTAATTATTATGATATTTGGTGGCTTTTTGAAGGTGAGCAGTGATGTATATAAAGGTTCTGGCTAGAAAGGCTCAAATGGTAAATATACAAAAAATTTAATCTTATACATATGTAATACACACACAAACACATATATATATAGGAGCCATGCTGAACCGAACCAAGTCCGTGCTAGACTTTAGCCCATAAAATATTGTCTAAACTCCCTCCCCCTGACCTGAAGTGACCTGCAGTCACCCAGCATGCCATATAAAATGGGCTGGTTTGTTAGACAGATATGGAGCAAAGTTCTGATGTGTTTCCGAAATGTAGATGTTTTCTGCATTATCACAAACATGTCAGAAATGGGTTATAAAGTTGAGGTTTTTTCTGACAAATACAATCGAGAGTTCTCTTTAAAAACTTTCTCTCGCTCTCTCCCTCTCTCTCTCTGGTTTCTCTTATCTCGTTAGTTGTCGTACCAGTTGTAGATGCACCAATAACACAGTGACAGGCTTATTCAAAAATAAATGCAAAGTTTGTTTGCTCAGGTCCGTTATGTAACAGGGTTCTTAACACAATTACCATTAACTGATGCACAGAAACAAACGAGTGCATTCTAGGAAGCGATAAGCTTGCCTGCATCCCACCTATCTGAAAGTGCCAGTAAGGTCACGAGAGCCTTGCTGTCTGGGACAGATACAGACGCTTACCAAAACTGGCCGTGCAAACCGGCATCACGAGCACTTCTTATCACTCAGTGTGTTGTTATGTTACTTTTGCTGTCCAGGCGTTTTGTCCTGTGGGCCGCGAGCTCGAGCTGTTTACCCGTCCTGCTGCCTCAGTGTGGTTTGGGGTCATTTGGATTAAAGCTGATTTATTGACTCGGGTTAAGGACAGCATATGTGGGACGTTTGGGAAACTGGGGATTAATGAGAGACTGTGAAAGGCATGATGAGGCCCAGGGGATGTTTACTAGTGACTACAAGAAATCAGCTGAGCATTGTTTACGGTTAAATTGATAAAATGGCTGGTTTTCATCACCTCCTGTCTCATACACAACATTTTTAAAAGCATTTTTCTAATACACTGCTTTTTTTAATTGATTTTCTGAGTGAAAATAAGCACAGCAATCACACAGTTTAGTGCATGGTTTTGTTTTACTTCTTGTGTATTTGTGTTTGTATATATTTCAGTCCAGTCCCTGAATCTGACCAGTGTCTGAGGAATGATTTTGTTCGTTAAGCCACACAGTGACCTACATAGGCATTGTTCAAGCAGAACAAAAGACCATCTGACTTAAGAAACAGGAGCAGATGATCAGACGGTGATCAGTATACTGGTGGTGCTGAATGCTAAATGTTTGGAACTCGTTTATCTAGGCTCCGTGTTTAGGCGGTATAACATTTGTTCCCATTTCTTTCAGTTAATTTACGTAATATGCCGAATATAAGACAACATGAGAGACATAAAATTGTGTTTTTGCAACAAAAATGTGATTTAAGGCAAAACATAAACAAAGGAAAGGTGTCTCCGACCAGATATTATTCGGGTAAAGGATCATTCTCATGCTGTAGGCGAACATTATAGAATGCATACACTCCACCAATCAGGTGCGCTGCTGCTGCTCCTCGGCCCCGCTCTCTTTTCATGTTTATACATGAACTCGCGGCCTCATCGCGGCGCACTGAGCATGCTCAGGACCGCCGCGCCGCATGCTGATTAACAGAATACCAGCACACGCGCATGGCAACAAACACGCCCATTTCTGTCACCGAGCAGACAAGAGGGCCTAGGCAGGATCCCACATGCTCTGGGTTGTCATGGAAACACAACAAATGAAGCCCCGCAGTGGTCTGGGGGGTGTGGGGGTGTGGCCACAGATAGAGAGAGAGAGAGAGAGAGAGAGAGAGAGAGAGAAAGAGAGAGAGAGAGAAAGGGATACACAAGTAGGCCTAATCTATACCAGAAGGTCAGTGAGATTTGGTTTCAAACATGAGATTTTACTGCTTCTCACATCTCCAGTTCTTTATTTTTACATTGCAGGACCGTTTTTTCCTCCATATATGTTTATAAGTCACAGAAATGCTGTTGGTATCGCTGGCATTTCTGTGGGTGTATGACTCAGAGGTGAGACATGTGTGGACCACTGGAAGAGGATCATCCTCAATACCGTGATTCAGACATCGTCAGTGCTGCAGGGGCTCCACAAGCACGTTCATGCCAGCGAAGATACCTGATAGCATCTCAGGCCACATCTTCCCTCATCTGCTTTTCATGGGCACGTACAATCTCAACCCTAAAAGCATTCGACACCAGTTCATATCAGAGTGGTGAAAAGCTTCCAATAGTCTTGTGATTTGAAGCTTCAGCTGGCCCTGGAATTTTGGTCTGAAGTTTAATATAGCTGATATAAATTTTGTCTGAACTCAAACTGACCTGGCCTGGTCTGACCAATTATCACCTAATACATAAATTAGGTGATGATAAATAAATATATATATATTTTAAATCTATAGATTTTCAAAAAAAGTGCACAACACGTTTACCACTAAGAAACTTATTTCAGAAACTGAACACCTATAAATGGAAAGCATAGGCAAACTTTAAAATCACATTTTATCTTTATCAGCTGAGAAAAAATCACATTTTATCTTTATCAGCTGAGTAGGTAAAAGAAATGGGAACATATGGTTTACTGCAACAGGCTGCAAATTGCCTAAAGATACAAGGAGCCTAGATAAAGGAGTTCCAACAACTCAGCATTCAGCACCACCAGTATACTGATCACCGCCTGATCGTCTGGAGTCATCTAGATATTTAAAAGAAGGGGGACCTCAAGACTTTTGCACAGTAGTGTAGATCACATTGTGTCATCTGTGTTACAATTTAGCATTCAATTAGACTGAATTAAAAAGAGTAAAATCACAGTATAAACATCCACTGTTTTGATTGGATCTTCTGAATGGGGGTGTATTTAACCCTCTGATTGGGGGAAGAAAGTAAGAGTTTGTCTAAATTAGTGCTGCTGCTTGACCATGTGATGTATCAAAGCTGATTTCAGATGATTGTGTTCATTCAAGTCTAAAGACAGCATGTCAAGAATGCACCAGTGGTGACGCATTTGGTGTTTAATGAGTTTTAAGTGATGGCCAGAAAACTGCAGTGCTCTGCAGTAGGTTGGGGGAATTTCATCAGTAAAGGGGGCTTTTCTAAATCTGTGCAGCAGAAAGTAACTGTGATGTAAGCAAAGTTGTTTAGAGTAGGTTTGTTAGGAAATGGTACTACCTCTTTTTTTTTTTTGCAAGAGTACTAGAAGTTAAAATAAAAGTTTCATGCAGAGGGTTTGAGGAATCTGCCAAAATACACTGAAGCCAATTTGTTAGCCAACTCTCTTGCCATGAGATTTTATATGTAATGTTAATGCCACAATGAATTTTAATGCCACACCCAGTGGTTTCCAGGACTGGTGACTGGACTGTGCCTGAATTCAAAACCAGAAAGTAAGGGAAAGAGAGAGAAAAAGAGAAAGAATTAGAAAGAGAGAGAGGGAACAGTGCCTGAATCTTGAGAGACATCGGGGTCCTCCATGAGCTCTGTGGTTCTTCAGAGCCTCAACTACGAAGACCAAGCACTCGTGAACTCAAAGAGGTCGCCGATGGCTTTAATCAAAACCACCAAAGTTCAAGATGAACCCAACCCAGAGTCTCCGCCTCCGTCAGAGAGCGCTAACATTCCCAGAAAGCTTCTGTGGCCCACTGCCCTCCCAAAGCAGCTGCAGCAGGACAAACATGTTCTCTGCCATTGTTTCACTGTGATTTGCTGACGTAGTTTAAGGTCAGGGCGTGAAATCATGGGGTGAAACGGCGCCGGCTAAACCAAACCTTCAGGACCTCTGGAAATAATGGAACTGACTGTAGAAAATAATGGAAATGACTGAAATTCTAACTCCTAGCATTCAGAGTGTATTAGAACTTGTATTAGCAGTTAAATTGAAAATAACTTTTGTTCTACATAATATAGAAACACTAAACAAAGCTCAACATGGTGTCTTAATACCTAAAGCATCATCTCAAATTGGGGGGAATGCCATAAGGAGCTGTTTTACCGTATGATGACAATTTAGCATTTTTTGCATGGATTCGTGCTGCTTGCGTTCTAATGGTTGAGGACAAAATGAGACTGTACACCAAGGACTGGTAAGGCTTGGGCATCATTTACATTCCAGGCATATCGTCCTGGGTTCGAATCCTACCACCAGCACCCTCACTGGGTCCCTGAGCAAGACCCTTAAGCCCAAGTTGCTCCAGGGAGACTGCCCCCTGTAGTTAGGGAATGGAAGTCGCTTTGGATGAAAAGCGTCTGCTAAATGCCATAAAATGTAAATGTAAATATAAAAGAAACAATCAGCTAAATAAAAGGCACCAGAGAAATATTGTCCTTCGCTTTTAAACAGCTGTAAGGAGGGCTGCACAATCTTATCATTTTCGCAGTATCAGTCTTTAATATTGATATCACAGAAGGCTGCAAAATGCAACTGAACATCTAACCCATCACAGTGTTTCTGACAGGATGAGCAATCACAGCTCCAGATGAGTTACTGGGTGTTCTGATGAACTGAGGTCTACATGTAGTCCGACAAAATTGTAATTATTATTATTGTAGCCATTAAAGATGTAGGAATATATTTAAATGGGATTTGTGACATCACAGAAACTTTGAAAACAGTATGATGTAGCTTATTTTCCCTATTTTCCTGTATGGATTTGACTATTGATGAAATGGCCCTTTAGGTTCTTTAAAGGCTTCATAAAAGCATAATACTGATATTTTGTCCACATCGTGCAGCTGTAGTTGTAAGAGTCTGATCGACTGAATATTTCGCATATCGAACTAGGCTAGGCCAGTTAGGAGAACAGTATTATTGTTTTTCTTCATTATAAACACAACTAAAGCACCTAAATACACTGAATAAACCTATTCATCAGTACAAGCTGTGTTTGTGTTGTGGCCTAAGTGGATTGCATGATGTTCACTAAAGAGAAATGATGAGTTTTCACTGATCATCATCTGGAGGAACTCATGACTGTAAACTGTAAAATGTGGTTTAACCACAGTTAATAACCTTTTAATGTTCTTTATGATTCATGTCTAAATTACAGATTATAATCACGCTTCACAGCACGCCTGTGAGCTATGTCACTCAAACAGATCTCTCTGAGGTCTAATGACATTTTGGAAATTAAAAAATGGGCAAAAACTTAACCATGAGTAAACACTGCAAAAGGAAGAGGTTGGGAAAGTGGGGGTGATGTTGGGAAAGGCTGCTTTAATGCTTAATCTGGTGAAATGTTTTGCTCAGCAGGGTCTGAAATTAGGATCTCTCAAGGTTTATTGGGGAATTTTGTCAGAAGGAGAACATGCAATGTTATTGGACACCTGCTGAAATCATTAGCTAGACCTAACCCTTAATCTTAACCCTAACAGCAACCTTAAACCCTAACTCTAACCCCAACCCTTAATCCTAACCAAAACTCTAAGGCCAACCCCAAACTTTAATCGTAAACCTTACCCTAATTTTAACCCTAATACCAACCCTAATCTCAAACCTAACCCTTAATTTTAACCCTAACAGTAACTTTAAACCCTAACCCCAACCCTTAATCCTAACCCAAACCTTAAGGCCAACCCCAAACTTTAATCATAAACCTTACCCTAATTTTAACCCTAATACCAAACCTAATCTCAACCCTAACCCTTAAACTTAACCCTAACCTCTAACCCAAACCTTACACCAGCCCTAAACTTAACCCTATTACAACCATTAATCTTAGCCCTAACCTTAAATTTTCCCTAACCCTAAACTTAACCCTAACCCCAACTCTTAATATAAACCCTAATCCCAACCCTTAATCTTTACCCTAAACTTAACCCAAACTCTAACCTCTACCCCTAAACCTAACCCTAACCCTAACCTTACAACCACCTCAACCCAACCCTAATCTTAACCCTAACACTTTATCTTAGCCCTTATCCTAAATCCTAACCCTAACCCTAAGTCCTAAACCTGACTCTAAGTCTAACCCTAGTCCTAAATCTTAATCTTAACCTTAATCCTAACCCCTTAGGTTGTTAGGGTGGTGGCCTAGTGTGATACTTGCTTTTGGACCAAGAGATCATGGGTTCGAATCCTACCTTTAGCACACCACCACTGCTAAAGTAAGACCCTTAACCCCAAGTTACTCCAGGTAGACTGCCCCCTGTGGTTAGGGAATGGAAGTCGCTTTGAATGAAAGCCTCTGATAAATGCCGTAAATGTAAACGTACCCTAACCCTTAAACCTAACCCTGAACCTGCAGTCAGTTTATGGTCTTTTTCCCTCTGTTTTATGAGTTTATTAAATCCTTTTCCCATGTTTATATGCACATATTCAGTGACACTAAGTCAGGGTTGATTATTAGCGTTCTTTTGTGTTTCCTGTTTGTTTTTAACTGACCTTCCACCTCACCTGGAGGAAAACATCCCAGCAACTGCATCCTCATTCTCAGATGTGTAATCCAAAGTGCTGGCCGGTCACTCTGTGTCAGACCCTGTTGTTTTCGTCTCGTTCGTCTTGCGCCTCTTGGTGATCGATGTTCAATATTTATGCGTGTCTGTAGTTTGGCTGTCCGTCTCTCGTTTCGGACGTATCACGCTTCTCCGCTTTGCATAAACGGCCGCGAGTGACGCAGGAGTAACTGAAGAGGCCTGTTGTTCTTCTATACTGTGCAAAACTGGGGCTCGTATTCAAATAGGTGAAAGGTGGCAAAGTAAGCCTGGGTGTTGGGCACAGGCTTATTAAGGGCCCCTGTATCATTCGCCAGGTTTCATTTGTTTTTCAAATGAGGTCATCTGCGCTGACCACATGAAAGGGATGCATAATTCCAGGAGAAGGCTGATATCTCCATATGAATAACGCCATGCTGCCTCTGATGCTCCACTTTCATTATGCTGTCCCCTGTTGGCCAGCGAGTGGAAGTGTCATCAAAGTCTTCTGGCTTTAATTCCCTTTGATTGAAAAATGGAATTTCATCTGCAATTTAAATCAACCGACGTGTGAGCTTATATACCAGTGCGGTTTCTTCTATTGTGCAGCTACAGTGTCAGTTTTCACACAAACTGACGTTTTTATTACATTTCCTTGTTAATTAATATTTCATAAAATGCTATCAATATTCTTAAAATAAATGTACAGTTCAATATTTGAGTCCCCTCATTAGCCAGAAATTTTTTATTTTATGTATTCATCACTACTGACCTGCATAAATCCACTAAATAAATATATCATGTCCAGACAAGTATCTGACACCAGGCAATTCATTTTCTTATTCATTGAGTCAAATATTAATATTTTGGGAGCTGGTTTGATTACGATTATCTCTATAAGTATACAGTTGCAATTATTTTGGTTTTAATTTTTTTAAATATTCAGTTATGTTCACATGTGAGAAACGTAGCATCTAAGTAGGGTTTGCATTCTTTTTTTTTTTTTTTAACAAAGGTCAGCAGTAAATGAGATTGTACCCTCACTTGGGGTTGTTACCATGGCAACTTTATTACTGAGCCTTGGACTTATTTATCCAAAAAACTCATTATTGATTAGTCAACGTGTCTGTTAGAATGTATGCATTGAGGACAAGTTTGGAAATGGTAAACAGTCAAAAAGGCATTTATTGACATCTTATTATATATTTATTAATATTTATCTGTGTTTATTGTTTTTTTTCTGTCTGATAAAGCTTGGATAAATAGCTTTCAGTATTATTTTATATATAAAGGTGGTCTCAGTACTAAGCCTGCAGGCAACCATTTTTTTAATTGATAAAATATCGAGGTCCAGTATTGGTAGCAGTAACAGTCTCAACAGATGCATGTAATATGATGAAGTCCATGCTCTAATATTGAATATTTAAACTACTAAGCTAGCAACAAATTGTTAACTTCCAGCTGCAAAACAGACATTTGCAAGTATGTAAAATGCATGTAAATATAAGCAGGATGGAGGTGTTATAGCACAAATTATGTGAAGAGAACTGATTAAAGTAAAACAATTAAACCACATTGTTTGTGGACACATATAAATATGTCATATAAAAAGAAGAATCTTTGTTTTTGAAATTAAGGCGTCTGTCCTTAATTGGACAACTAATAATCAGATTATATCTGACCATATTGAAGTACGTTGGGTGTTATTATTAGAAATATTGGAATTTTAGGATATTAGAGTTAGGAGATTATAATTTTGGCTCTTTTGGCTGCTTTATCTGTCTGATTAATGGCCCTGGTCCTGTGTATGTATGAGCCGAGAGGTGGGAAAGGATGAGAATAGCAGTCCCTAGGGTCTTTACACCCCCCAGTATATGATCCTCAGCCTCTCCATCCCTTCCTCCCCCTCCCTCCTCCATCCATCTGTAATCAGCCCTGATTGGCCGCTCGGTGGGCCTGGACTACATGGATTATGAGCACAGCCCCTTATTTGGAGGGTGTTGACAGAAATGCTTCTTTTTTCAGAAGCGCACTGTTCCCCCTCCACTGCTGCCATTTCTCTCGGCGAGGCACGCAGGAGGACATGCGTCCAGACAGCCTCTCTCTGAAGCCTGCGTCTGATCTCCAGACAACCTCCATCCTCGCTGGGCTGATATAATGAGAGAGCGCAGATTCGTGATCACACCTCATCTGACGGATAGAGCCGTTCTCCTCGCCGTTCTTTCCTCCTGAGCCGGCCGAGCTCCTCGCGAAGATGCCGGAGGCGAATTATCTGCGCTCCGTCTCTTGGGGATACATAAAGGTATGGCGTCGTGGTCCTTCCCACGAATCTGTGTTGCCTTCTGCAGGGACCGCCGTCGCAGGACGTCTAGGAATCGAGGAGAAAACCGCCTCGGAGATGCTGACCCAGATAAAGCTGTTCTAACAATGGGAGTCCTGTTAGGAGCTGTTTGTTGGCTTTTTGGGGGGGAGACTTTGGTGGGGTTGGATATGCAAAGGTATGAGTATGAGCAGGAGCGAATCGCTGGAGGAAGGTGTGAAATTCTCAAAGGTGCGAATACCGCCTGACCTTTACCGCGGATCACGAGATTGCGGTTTTCAGCCGGCTCTGCAGTTATAATAGGTCTGAAAAAATCCATACGTGTATGGTCAGGTGACGGAGCATTTTGGCACAGCTATTATCAAAATGATTGATTTTTCTGTGCTCCAATTCCTCAGTGACCATTGCTGACCCAGTAATAAATGGGCTGCAGTAGGTCTGACAGTTCTTTCTCTATTCGGCAATGCTGGAGGTTTAAGTGGCGTCCTGGAAAGGACAAACCCACCAGTTTTATCTTTGAATATCTTTGAAAGTCCAGTTCCCAATTATAAACAGTTTGGTAGATCGACTGACGGGTGTATCGTACCTGTATGTTTGCTAATGTAAAGAGAGGTTTATGTACCACTACTGGAACCCCACCTGAGGGACTGCTGCTCTTCTGTGGTTGAGGACCTGTCGCCTTAGCAGGGTTGTATGTAGAGAACTGGTACTAAACTGGTCCCAGCACTGAAATCTGGAGCGTCTCCTGTTCAGAAGGTGCTGCTCTCGGTGTTTCTGCAGTGTTATTACATTCTAACACAGCTGTGTTTCCAAACAGACGATGCTGGACTGGATCAGTTGAGGGATGGAACGGCTCATCACCAACACACATTTACTAATCAGAACATTTGTAGTGAAACTTCTCCCTCAATATATATAAGGGAATCTCAGGACACATTTTAGATCCTTATTTCTCCAAAAATCACAATAAATGACCTGCTGAATCTTTTCATTTGACTCCACACCAAATATGAACCCTGTATTATGAAACAAGGGCAAAATCATTTGTCTGTGTTTGCCACAGAGTGTGGGCGGAGAGTGTTTTCTGTTGTTATTTGTCTCTGTGTCGTGTGCTGCACCTGCCTGGAAACCTCGGAGCTTTGGTTTTGTTTTTCCACATTTAGTCCTTTGGTTGTTCTGGCATTGATGCATTTTAAGATTTACGCATTAAGGTCACTTGAAACATAAGAAATGTAATTCAACAGCATATACGAAATATTAAAAAAATAATCACGACATGCAATTATTATCATGGAAACTTTTTTGGAAGGCAACAAAAACGACAACAAATGTTTTTGTGGGTTTTTGGTGTGTTGGAGTGTGTTTTAGGCGAGGCAGACCCAGGACCATGCCATGCCAGGGGTTAATTAGTTAATTATATGATATGTTTCTGGTGTTGTTTAATTATCCTGCTAATCAAATGCACCCCTCCCCCTCCCCCCATGTTTACGTTCCAGTTTAAGAGGATGCTGAACCGGGAGCTGACCCACCTGTCTGAGATGAGCCGCTCCGGCAACCAAGTCTCCGAGTTCATCTCCAGCACCTTCTTAGGTAGTGATACTCATCGGAGATCATCAAGCACACAATCAGAGAGACACCCCCCACCACCACCACACACACACACACGCATCCCAACCCCCCCGCTGCTTTATTTAATGCATAAACGCTACCTGGTGAGCGATTACACTGCAGAGTGTATTAACGATGCACTGATTACGCTGCCCTCTCCTCTCCGGTTCCTCAGACAAGCAGCACGACGTGGAGATGCCCTCCCCTCACACTCAGAAGGAGAAGGAGAAGAAGAAAAAGCCCATGTCTCAAATAAGTGGCGTAAAGAAGTTAATGCACAGCACCAGCCTCACCAACTCCAACATCCCTCGCTTCGGGGTCAAGACAGACACAGAGGAGTCCTTAGCCAAGGTAAGCCTTGAACATGCAGGGATTCATTAGTTTTGGAGAGCTCCTTCTAACCACTTGTGCCCTTTCGGCCGGGAGACGGGCCCTCAATCACTTCAATTGAATCCTGATCAGATCTGATTATAGGCTGTGGCAGACCTTGTGAAGGTCACAAAGCACCAGTCTAGTTAGATAAGCAGATTTTACGAAATTTTGCATGTCGTTTTGTCCTTTTGTTGCTTTTTAATGCAGATTTGGACATCTTTAAAACATTCATATGTTATCAAGGCTGGAACTGGAATTTGAATTAGCCTTTTCCAAACATTTGCAAAAAATTGTCTTGCAATTTTTTTACACATATTTGTACGTTCTCCCACAGGAACTGGAAGACGTAAACAAATGGGGCCTTAACGTTTTCAAAGTAACCGAGTTTTCGGGGAACAGGCCTTTAACGGTGATGATGTACACGATATTCCAGGTGAGCGATTCGCAGACACATAACGACCAAGTCGGCTTCGAATGTTAAAAGAGTACGTTAAAAGTGATCCGTCATTCTTCTCCTTTAGGAAAGAGACCTGCTCAAGACGTTCAAAATACCCCTGGACACTTTTATAACATACCTGATGACCTTAGAAGACCATTACCATGGCGACGTGGCGTACCACAACAACATTCATGCTGCTGACGTCACCCAGTCCACACACGTGCTGCTCTCCACGCCTGCTTTAGAGGTGAGGAGATCTTAGGAAGAAAAAGTCTGTTTAAAGCATCATTATAACACCGGAGAAGTTATTTTGGGAGACGGCGTTGCTAATTTACCTTCTGCACCTGTCGTGTGTTCACAGGCCGTTTTCACAGACCTCGAAATTCTCGCTGCCATTTTCGCCAGTGCGATTCACGACGTGGACCACCCGGGCGTCTCCAACCAGTTCCTCATCAACACCAGTGAGTATTTTTCATCCTGTCTGGGTCGCAAATAGGTTCCCTCCCACGCCCTCCATTGTTCCATCGAGAAGAAGCCGTTTGTTTGCCAGTGGGCATCTATGTTCTCCCACAGTCCTCACACGTTCCCACTCCGCACCTACAACATTTAGAACAAGTGTGAGGCTAGGAGAGAGAGAGGGAGAAAAAGAGAGAGTCTGGTACAGTAAATAAAGGCCCACTCCATCCGGCTTCCGGTTTATCACAAAGCGCTCGTTTTCTCTGTGGTGCTTCAACTGGGATAACTGTGTTGCATCATTGATGACTCACATACTGTGCAAACGTCTTGAACCAAACGCTCATTTCTTCATAATTTGCTTCCAGAGATCCAGACTTTCTTACGTATTTATGTAGTCTTGAGGAACAGTTTTCCAGGCTTCTGTAGAGTATCTCCATTAAGTTATATTTTTGGAGTAGTTAATTCATGTTCACCTCATATTAAGTAGATTAAATCAAAGAAATGGGAACAAATGTTTTACTGAAACATGCGGCAAAGTGCCTAAAAACACATGGCGCCTACATAAAGGAGTTCCAGCCCCTCAGTATTCAACACCACCGGGATACTGATCACCGCCTGATCATCTAGAAATGTTTTCTCCTGTTTGTTCCCTGAATCAAGTTGGATGTGCTTTATTCTGCTCAAATGTGTCTTAACAAACAATGTTTTATTCCTCTGAAACTGGTCAGGCTCAGGGACTGAAATTGAGAGTCTTTGATGATCCTTTATGAAGCTTGGAGAACTGTTCCTCGAATCTGAAATACAAAGTTTGGATCTTGTGAAGAAATGGGGGAGGCTCTGTGTTTGTGCTTTCTATTGTTCATATATGATAAAGGGAATGTTAAAGATATGAATGAATCCTAAAATTATTAACGTAAAAGGTTATCATTTTTTATTGAATTCAACCCAAAGTAAAGGGGAGCTACCTCACCACCCTAAGAATAGACAAACAGTCCTGGTGTAATTGAAGGGTAGGAACAGGGTCGAGAACGGAGATGCACCTCTCATAAAAGAATCAAGGGACTGTACTAGGACTCTATAGGAGTCAGACCACATCTGCCCCCAAAACCAAGTGACCATGCACTGAGGATTTTCTCCAGCTTACATAACAGTGGGATGACATAAGCAGCGGTTGAGAGGATCTGGCAGATAAATGAGATTGAGTCTGTCTATCTGGGTGTGGTGTGTGGAGCAGGAACACTGTGCCCCTACTGAACCACCTCCTTTAATATTTCCCAGACAGGGTTAGCAGTCCTGACGCTGCCAGAGCTGTTTACAACTCACTGTACCAGGGGTGGGTGGGTGGGTGGGGCTTCACCTAAGATGGCCCAAGATAACCACATGTTCAGATACAGATAAATATGGTCGTGTGTGTGTGTGTGTGTGTGTGTGTGTGTGTGTGTGTGTGTGTGTGTGTGTGTGTGTGTGTGTGTGTGTGT
>JBBKCR010000034.1:10245989-10260351 GCA_037577295.1 Ladigesia roloffi | reverse complement strand
TGACCAAGAGCCCTTGTGGTAGGTCAAGCTTCCGCAGTTGCCGTAGGAAGTACATCCTCTGCTGGGCCTTTTTAATGATGGAGTTGATGTTGAGCTCCCACTTCAGGTCCTGGGAAATGATGGATCCCAGAAACTTGAACTTATTCATAAAACCATTCTGTTGTTTTAAACTGTTGTTTTGTTTCTGATCACAACACTGCTCCTTTAGATAATCATTAGCTGGTACTGAACACGAATTAAAACATTTCCTCATCCGTTAATTAGTAAACAACTTTAGCAGTAATTGTGTGTATATAGTATTTTCCTGACAGTTTTATTTTGACGTTTTAATATAATTTATGTTGTTCTGGTCTCTGTGTGTCTGAAGTTTCCACCAGGAACAATATATTTTCAGATTCTGATGTGACATCAGTTGGCCGTTTGCCAAGGTTTAAGAGGATCATCAGTTTTTTTAAGAGGATAATCTGGGGCTCTGGGCAGCAGTGCTGTTGTCTCACATAAAGAACATTCTGGGGTTAATTCCCATTCAGAAGATCTTTTTGTGCGAGTGTGTACATTCTCCCTGTGTTGGTTTGTGCTTCTCCGGGTTCCTCCCACAGTCCACAAACCTGCACTTCAGGTGATCCTAAATTGCTCCAAGTTGTGAATGTGTGTGAGTTTGCCCTGTGATGGACTAGGGATCTGTTCAGGGTGTTTCTCTCCACCTTTTGCTTAATGAGTCCCCACACCCCCCACACCCCACCCCCTTTCACTTCTTCTGTAATTTAAGATTTTGCTTTTAACATTGAAAGCACCACATGACCTAGTACCTCACCTGCACACCCTCCCATGCATTCATCTTCCAATCTGCCCAGCTCATTTGTCTACTATGGGCTTTGGCTATGTTGCCCTCCTGTTTCTGAAACTCCCTTCCTCAAGAAATCTGCAGCGTTGACTCTCATCTGACTCAAATTATGCCGACTTATTTACTCTCTTCGATCTTGAACCTTGACAGCACCCATTTCTAGTTTTGCACTCTTAAGGGGGATTTTGGCAAACATGCTTATACACAGCAACTTAGAATCATTAGTTACAGAGACAGTCCCCCTGGAGCAACTGAGGGTTAAGTCTTGTTCAAGGACACAACAGGAGAAGCAGGGAGGGTTGAGGGCGAAAGGCAAGCGTTTTACCCACTAGGCCACTACCATGTCTGATTTGAAATATATCCATCCATCCATCCATTTTCTACCCCTTTGTACCGCACTCAGGGTCAGGGGGACTGGAGCCTATCCCAGTTACTATGGGCGAAGGTGGGGTACACCCTGTACAGTCGCCAGCACGTCGCAGGGCCACACACTCACTCATTCACGCTCACAGTCACACCTAGGGGCAATTTAGTGTGCTTAATCAACCTATCCCCAATCACGCATGTTTTTGTTGGTGGGAGGAAACCGGAGCTCCCGGAGGAAACCCACGCGGTCACGGGGAGAACATGCAAACTCCACACAGAAAGACCCTGCGCCCGACCCGGGAGTCGAACCCAGGACCTTCTCACTGTGAGGCAATAATTTGAAAGATATTATATTTATTTATTACATATATTTTTGTCTTCATCCGTCTGTAGAATGCCCCTAAGTGCCACGAAAGGTGTCTTTAAATAAAATGAACAACAATAAAATTGTTTATTTGCATGAACCAACCCTGTATATCCCTGGATCTCAGAACAATGACATTTAAAAATAGCCAGTAGAACCATGTGTCCAAGCAAAGATCCATCCAGAAGACTTTTTCTACATTCCAGAGCCACGCTGACGTGTTCCTTTAATTCCTTCACTCTGTGCCTCTGTGTTTACAGAAGCGAAGGACACCTGCTGTCCCATGTCTCTCTGATTCGATGGATTTAAGAAAAAAAAACCTCCTTCGCTAGACGAAAATCCTCTTAAAACAAACCGCGGAAGTAACAGGACACCTGTTCCGCCGATGCTTTACTGAAGGCCTTGGCCGTTAAACAGAGAAGCCTCTGCTTTAGGGATAAAATTAATAAATAAGTGTCCTCCGGCACGCCACCCGATGTGCTGAAAATCAGCTTTCCCGCGTCGCCAGTGCCCTCTAGTGCTCAACGGACCGTGACCGAGCGCCAATTTCCCCTCCCATCGCTAAGCCACGGCGTGAGGGACCGCCGGCTTATCTCACACTGCCAGCTCGGACGGGCCAGCACACAGAGGCTGCCCACACACACACACACACACACACACACACACACACTACCCAACGCAGGCTCCTTTCATTTGTGCTTTCCCCATATCTCCTGACAATAACGACTTGAGCATCAAGCCTCTTGTTTTTTTGTTTTTCATGAATTACTGTTGTTTGCACGCCGGGTCTGGAGTGGACGGCTCTAATTACAGCAAACAGGGCTTCTGATAAGGCTGTGCAAAACCACCTCCCCCTCGCCCCTCCCCTTCCCCTGCAGGTACCGGGCAGCCTGGTAAACAGCTCCTTCGGGAAATGATGCTCCGACACTACTGCCGCCATAAAGGTCGAAACCCATCGCCTCGCTTCTGCTGAAGCCGACATGCCGAACGTGTGAGGAGCAGATGGGCTCCTCTGGGCTCTAAAGCAGAGAGGCCTGGTTCATCTGCATGATAGGTATGACAAGAGATGATGGTGCCAGCTGCACCCTCCAGTATAGGAAAAATAAATTCAGAATCAGAATCAGAATGGTTTTTATTTGGCCAAGTATATGTGTGAGCATATACAGGGAATTTGTTTCCGGTCGATGGTTTCTCTCAAGCACAGCCATAAAAAAACAATATAAACATTCTAAATTTATATAAAAAATTCTAAATCTTATTTACAGTAAATTGCAGAATTAGAGTATTGATGTGAGTGTCCATAAAGTGCAGTTGCAGTCCTGAGGAGTGAAGCAGTGACAGTTTAGTTTACAGATGATCTTATTAATTAGATAAATTATTATTATTATCATCATAATCATCCTAAAGGACGGACTGGCTCTCACATGTTGTGTTTAGTTACCGGAAAACTACATTACCAGACAGTTAGCATCAGGGACGGTTACTCTTGGGGTGTTACCAATACTGATATCAATACTGATCCTTCTCACTGGTTTTATCCACTCTGCTACTGATACTGCAGTAACACACACAGCAGCACTATTGGTCTGGGAGATTCACCAAATTTCAAAACGACCAGTCAGGAACCAGAGCCAGTTTAGTACCAGATCTCCACATCCTAATATCATTTTTCATAGTTCCACATAAATATGACCAAACACAACATCTAATTTTTATATACCAGTCCTAAAAATAGACAAAGAATATCTATATCTAACAGACAAATGAGGTCAGTTCTCCATTCCTGAAAGACAAGGGAGGTCCTAACATCTCCCTACACTTGACCTGGCAAGTCCTAATCACTCTTGTCCACCCTGTATGATCTAGAATGTATCCCTGCTTCCTCTGTGTCAAATCCTTAATAATAATGTGTCCCATTATAACTGACTGTGTGTCTGGAGGCATCAAACTATTCGTCGATTAAATAAAGACAAAACAGAGGATATACAGAAAGAAGATCCATTCTCAGCACCCTCCTGGAAAGAAGAGCACTTAAGACGTCCACCCATGTAAATCTTGACACGATCACGAATGGAGATCTTAATTGAAATTAACATTAACATTAAAGTTATGAGA
Organism: Ladigesia roloffi; assembly: GCA_037577295.1. NCBI lineage: Eukaryota > Metazoa > Chordata > Actinopteri > Characiformes > Alestidae > Ladigesia > Ladigesia roloffi. Next base: position 10,256,662 of record JBBKCR010000034.1, on the reverse strand, counting down.
ATCACGCAGCCCCACATGTCAGACCCCCATGTAGTCTTGTTGATGCTACTGAGACTCTCAACGTTCATCCAAAGATACTTCCTGTGTATTTACTCAATAATGATATGCATGAGTCACTCAGAGGGTGTTCTTGAAACTATAACTGAGCCTCTCCAATAAAATGAGTGAGCACACTCTCCTAAGGCCAGGTTTAAGAGAGTGACACACTCCAACTGTGGCCTTTAGAGAGATGACAAATAAGAAGTAATACAATGTGAAAAATCAGAGTAGCATCACAAACCCTGTAGCCCCACTTAAAAAAATGGGGGGTCTTCATTTTATGGGATGATGAATCAGTCTTCTTTTACAAATTCCATAGGTAGGGCTGCACAATACAGGCAAAATATCAGTATCATAGTATTACTGCTACATATTGTGATTGATATTCTCTTCAGTATAAGAAAAGACCATGTTTTCTGGAATTAAAAGGACTTAAAGTCAGTATATATTGTTTCAAATTCTACATTCACCTCAAATCCACACAGTCCATAAGCTGTAACTATCATTGTTTTTGTGATGTCACTCATTTGCCCACCAGCCTACCACAGTTCACCCCACCCGCTCACGCTGACATTGAAGGTTTCAAACTTGTGTTGCCTTTTCAATGAGCTGCAATCAAGATCAGCCAATCAGAAAGAAATAATTTACACACACCAGTCTTAAAGTTACAGCAACACAAACAGCTTGTTTATTTCTAAGAGGTATACACATTATTTTGACTTCTGTTGGATTACACTACCAGTAACCCTTGGAGATGAGATCAACATTGTCAAAAACGCTGTGATTGTGGCTCATTTGCATACTGCAGTATTGCAAAGACCGGTACTGCAACAATTAACAGATGATACATTGTGTAGCTCTAAGGCAGAACTCACAGCCAGCACTATGAAAGGGGGAGGGGTTCATTTCCGTAATTAAGGTGAAAGCTGCGTTAGTTAATTCAAGGCTCTTGGCCAATCAGCTCCCTTTTCATCCACAAGATTCATGTGGATCAAGCCTTCAGCCCAGGCACCCTCCCCGCCTCCCCCACCAAGCAGCTTTATTGATCCCGTCCGTGAGTAGGCCAACACTTTATCCTTTCCCGGGGCCGATAAATTTCCGCCTGACAATGTAAGTGCTCGTCATTTTGACAGACTGACGACCCCCCTCGCCACACCCCCCGCTCCGGTCAACGTATGTCAAATAGACTTCAGAAGAGAGAGGCTGCACAATAAGCAATTTTACAAATGCATACAGCAACAGAGACATTCAGAGGCTCAAATAAAGATGTTTTTGTGGGGGTGGGGGGTTGGGGTCACAAACTTTGTTGAATTTTGAGGAGGCTCAAAATTGCAAATATTGGAGGACCTGAATTGGAGAATCCACCAAGAATTAGCAGTGTGGCTGACAGTCCAGTTGTATGTCTGATAATAAGTAGACAAATTAAATGTAAAATGAACTTTAATCTGTTGAAACATGAATGCAACATAAAGTACAAAAGGTTTGATCCACCGCTTATTTCTTCATATTTTGTTTCCAAATATCAAGACATTCTTCTATTTTAAATAATCTTGAGGAACACTTCTCTAGGCTTCCTGAAGGACTTATTTTCTCATTTTCACTCCAGGAGGAAAGTTGTTTGTTTAGTTAAGACACTCAATGGCGTATGAATCATTCAAACAGACGGAAGCAAATCTAATCTAATGCCTGAACCGACGAAGAAACAGGAGCAGATGATTCCAGGTGATCAGGCGGTGATCAGTATACTGGTGGTGCTAAATGCTGAGTGGTTGGAACTCCTTTATCTAGGCAACTTTTATCTTTAGGCTCCTTGCAGCTTGTCGCAGTAAAACATTTGTTTACAATTCTGTCATTTAATCTATTCAATATGCCCAAGCAAAGACAGTTAAGCAGAAAGAAAATTGTAATTTGGCACCAGCAAGGATTTATAGAACAAACTGCTGAAGAAGTCCATGCTGCTTTTATTGAAAGTGGACAAAACTCTGCAGACCAGTCAGAGTGCCCATGCTGACCCCGTACGAAAGCTACTTTGTCAGAACAGACTTTTAACAGTGTGCAATCGAGTTTAATCAGGTAAATCATGACTGATGTCTTGGTGAGATCACCACAGCAAAGGCCTTTATTAAGACTAACAAACACTGTACATTAGGGCATTAACACAAAGTCGACTAGTTGACTATAGAGGCACTATTTTTTTCCACTCTTTGCCCATGTAATGCAGGCTCTGCCTCTTACTGGCTCATACCAATTGGTTTTACCAATTACTGTAGTCCCTTCATAAAATGGCATGGTACCGTTGGCACGTAGAGTGGAATGTAAACACGAGACTAGAGGTCAACCGATATATCGAATTCCCGGAACTATTGGATATCGACAAAAATCCATGCTGTTAGTTTTTCCAGGTTAATTTTTGTTTCAGTTTGAAAGCATGTCTTTAATTTACCTCAATATTTATTAATATATTCATATTTATTTAATATAGCAAATTTTCATGATTCAGTGTTGGGATTTTTTTTGTAATAAAGTGCTGTACTATTTTACATGGAGTTTTTTCTTTATTTTTTAATCGGTTAACGAATCGGTACCATTCAAGAAAAACCACCATTGACAAGAAAGAGACAAGAAAAACCACCATTGTGTGGTTATGTTTTAGTGAAGCAGAAAAACAGCTGATAGAGAGAAGTGCTTAAGCCCTCATTATTCGTGCAGATGGCATAGGTTACACTACTGATGCAGTAAATAATCAGCGAGAGAGATGAAAGCGTAGAAGCCTTTAGTGAACCAGCGCTGAACATTAACAGGAATAAAGGAGCAGCACCATGGACAGCTCTTCAGACTAATGAATGTGGAACAAAACAGAGGCCAGACACCCGACCATGTCACATCCGCAGAGAAAATAAACATAAAAGCAATTCATGTTTAGTGCAGCTGAAGAAAAAACAAACAGCAGATAAAGAGACGAGGCTTCGGTACTCAGCTGAAGAAGAAGCAGCAAGCAGAAAGACACCGCACAATGAAAACAATACGCGGTGTGTGTGTGTGTGTGTGTGTGTGATCAGCACTGGGACAGATCTCAAATCACCTGGCAGTGAAAGCTCTGGGAATGGCTGTGCAGAGCTGAAGAGGATTTTTCAGGTGATTTTCCTGCTCTTCAGCTGAAGCCGTGAAGACGCAGCCTCTCCAGCAGAAACAGAAGCTCATCCTGTAAGAAAATCTCCAGGCAAGCAGAGCGATCCGCTTACACACTGCGGTACATGGACGTCCTTCTGCAGTGACTTTACCAGTAAAGCAGCTCTTCACAGTGACTTTGTGTGTGTGTGTGTGTGTGTGTGTATACTCATATATAAACATATACACACACATATAAGCAAACATACATAAGAATACAGTCTGCCCTAGCATCCTCCCACTAATTGATGATATAGTAGTTCGTGTGTTGTCCCTGCAGTCAGAAGGTTGCGGGTTTGAATCCCAACACCACTAGCAGCACCACTGAGGTTCCCTTGCTCCGCTGTTTAACTTGTTTAAATGCTGTTTTCCTATTGTTTACTGGGTGCTGTACTATTGAGTGTTCACACATGACTATAAGCTGTCATTCCTTGAGTTCTCCAGGCTTCTTGAAGGACATTCTCTGGATGTCAGGTGTCTTTTGTTCTGTTCTCTGTTGAGAAAATCGCACACTGCTTCTTTAATGTTGAGCTCTAGGCTTTGTGGGGGCTACACCATGACTGATACTGTATAATGGTGTATTTTTGTATCAAGGTGCTTTGACTGTTGACTGTGAGCTTGGGGTTGTTGTCAGGCTGGAAAATAAATCTGTTGCCAATTTGAGGTCTTCCAGATGGTATTGACCCCCCAGGATGGCTACTAGACTGTCCGTTAAGCGTTATCACAGTATTGGACTAGCAATAATGATATCTCCACATGAAAATGTGCTCATGTTTATATAATGTGCCAGCGTTCATATAACGTGCTCACGTAACGTGCCGGTACATTATTTCAGTCAAAATAACGAACAAAAAAGCATCAGCAGAACTGAAATGTGAACCATGTCACCACTAATAGGCCCACCAGCTACATAAACATAAACAGGCACCTAAAAGCTGCTCTTAGTCTACAGAAGAGTCCCTGGCATCAAATCTGTGCCCATAATCATTTCGGTAAAAAAGACCCTTCAATCTGCACATCAGCCGAGCAGCCGTGCGAGCGGCTGCTGTAAAGCTGCAAATTATGGGGAAAAAATGAGGAGATTGAAATCTCGCTGAATGAAAGGGGCGAAGAAATGATGGAAAACGCCAAGCTCAGCTGTTTCCCCCTCGCCGCCCTCCTTTGCTCTACCTTCTCCCTACAGGCCTCGTGGCAGAACGAGGAGGGTAAAAATAGCTCAAGATGAATAGTCAGGCCATCGGTTGTGGCGGGGCGTCGAGCCACGAAGCACAAGGCTGGTGAATTAATTTTTGGGGGGGCGGGGGAAGGGGGAGGACAGGACGGGTCCAGCACTGGCTCGGGAACAGCGCGGATGTGGGGCGCTGACAGACCATCGAGCTCAAAGGACAAACTGGAATATATTTAGGAACGTATTTATGAGGCGCTTCATGAATATGCATGACTCAAACGGTTACATAAACTGGCACGTGTCCAGCAATCAACAGCACAACAGCAGAAAATGTGCAGATGGTCTAATAGCCCAGTTCCAAAAACTGATACTATCTAATACTGCGGTTATTTAGATAAAATTATGCAAAACTGTTTTGATCATGTGACTGCTAAAACGTATACAGAAGAAAAGATGTCTATACGAACAGAACAACACCAACTAGTACAGATAGGCATCATCACCACATCATTATACTGTTCTCCCAATACTTTTTTATGTCATACGGATATTGATACTGCTACTGCTTATAGATACTGACATTATTCCATACTATTATTGATCCTGCTCTCCAGAACTGCAAAATAATAAAGATTCAGCAGTTTTGGAAGAGAAAATTCTAGCATGAATGGATCTTGGAGGAGCACTTTATTATACGATTGGATTTTGGAGGAGAATTTTACTGGGATTGGACCTTAGAGGAGATCATGGTACTGTGATTGGATCTTGGAGGAGAACATGCTGGCGTGACTGGATCTAATAGAAAGAGTCAGTGGGTTCTCTGGTGAAGAAAAGTTCGCTTTTGGTGCGTAATCTGACTGGACTCTACCTTCTGTGTTGTTTAAGCTGTTTGGACTTTAGTGGGACTTTTAACAACAAAGCTAACAACCCTCACCACTAGTGAGGGGTAAACCCTGTTTGGTCTTCACAACACGTGACTGTGGAAGAGCATCATGCCTCAAACATAGGAGGTCATCTCCCAGGTTACAACACTAATATGGACTTTACCAATCCACAGTCAAATGGACATTTGGACAAACTAAAGATCATCACCCTTCCCTGGACTGGCTGACATATAAGGACCAAGACGTGTAATTTTTAAGCTTCTAAGCAGCTAAAAGCCTCTCTGGCCCTGGCTTATGTTGGTTAGGAGTCCACCATCAGGAGAAAATGTATAGTAACAACTAGGGCTACCCCCAAATAGTCGACTAAACATTAGTTGATATGACGAAGGCTTGGTCGAATACATTTTAATTAGTCGGTTAGTCGCAAAAAAAAAATCACGTGAAGTTACTCATTTAGGGGCTGCGCAGTCAGTGTAGAACATCAAAGCAACGCGATAACAACGTGATCTCGTGCCTCGAGGTATACTGAAGCGCACTCACTTCCATATGACAGAAAATGCTAAAGCATGATATTAGCGTGTTCAAAATGAAACTGCCGCTACCAGGCAGTGAAAAAGCACCATATGATGACACGTAAACATTGAAGGTTCCTGATTGGTGGTTGCTGTCATTGCATCACGGTGATTTTTCTCGACAGTCCGCTGCCTTGCTTCTTTAAGCCTCGTCTGGAGACAACTGTTTCGTTTTGTGGCAAACAAACACAAACCAAGAATAATAAATAGAATCCCTCTGATTTTAATCCATTCTGACGACTGTAATTATATCAATTTTTTACCTCAGTTCCGCTCGAGCTGCGTCTCGGTCGCTGCGCAACCAGTTGTAGTGGAAGGGTAGAGCCGAGCCGAGCCCGGAGGACTGTAACTTTCCTTGTATATAGGCAAGTTTTTATATTAATATCATAAACAACGATTATTCGACTAATCGCTAAAATGTGGGCGTTAGTCGACTAGGACTATCTTTAGTCGGGGACAGCCCTAGTAACAACAAAAGTGTGCAAAGAAAAAGTCACTGCTTTCCAAAAAGAGAATCTACAGTCCGTTGTTCGGTTTGAGTAAGAAGTGTTTTTTCTGTCATTCAGTCATGAAGTTGCACCGTGAATGCCCTTTTGTACTGGAAACCTCACTCTATAATTAGCTGTGTTCATTCGTTCATTCGTTTATGTTCCCATGTTGTTTAAAACTTATTGTGGCTGTAGAGGATCTGAAGCGCTGAACACCTGCATGTCTTACTGTGTATTTGGAATTTTCCACTTGATATGTCAACATAAATTCTAACTCTGAGCTTCATAAGAGCTGTCCGGAGATTATTAACAGTCTGGCAAGCTCAAGGATCCAAAACGTCCTGTAGATTATGCTTAGTTTCTCTAAATTGAGTGATTTCTGTAATATCGTTGACCCTTTGACTGGACCGTTTGGGTGGATGCAGGTTCTGTATATCAAAAGATGGTGGTGCGCAGTCTAGTCAGGGTTCAGACCCACATTCAGACTGTCATGTTGTTTATTTCGATTTTTTGTTTACCGAAATGCAAGAAACAGCTTGTTGCAATCTTAATATTCTGATTGAAGTTAAGTAGAAATCAGGTCTTTTCCTCACAGCATGACAGACAGAACTTGGATTTTGACTGCAACCCAACATTGCACGGGATCTCCAAATCTTGGACCACAGGGGCAGATCACTCTCTGGACTGGCGAACGGGTCTCATACCGGGGCGGCCCGTGAAGTCGAGAGGCCGGGTCATGAAGTCAGGGGGTGGGGTGTGAAGTCGAGGGGCGGGGCAGTGCGGGGTGCGGACTGAATTTTGATTGGCGCAGAATCGAGGCTCTGCAGACAGTTTTAATTAGCTGTTCTGGGTTTGTGCTCCAGTTAAAATGCTACTAAATGCCAGACTCGAGCAGATGTCCTGTGAATGGAGCACCATTTAAAAAAAATTTTATAACCAGAAATGTTCCGTTTTGTGCGGCTTGAAGGACAAGCGTCCCCAAACACAGCTCATGAATCAAGCCTGATACACGCCGGGCTCGCCAGGACAAAAGACGTACAGCAGCTGTTCCCCTCAGATGAGAGGCTTCGCTGCATCTCTGGCGAATGATGGGAGATAAGATGTGCTTATAAATGCACTGTACATAAGACTGCTCCCTTTGAACCACCTACTGAGGCCTGAGACCCGAGGCTGACTCACCTCGACACGGCGGCCATGTTTACACCTTCACACGAGTCGAGTCCTCTTTTCCAGCACTGTTTATTAAACGTTGTGCTAAGATTTAGAAAGTCCCATCTATGCATAAAAACATGAAAAGGCACCAGTACCACACATCGTTGTGAGATTTTGAGTGAAAGGGTAGTATGGTCCAGTGCTAAGTTCTATTATTACTTCATTATGAGCATATCAGAGTATCAAAATCCGTTGGAAAACACTCTGCCAGTGATGAAATAGTAAATATTAAAGTGCCCTTATTATCAATTTCCTGCCATAAAATAGCTTGTAAATATGGTCAGTTCCAACACATTCGTTCCCTCCACCATCCATACAGTCCATACATAGAAACTAAGATCCAAAAAGAGAATGATTTTCAAACATTTTTTGTGATGTCACAGATTTCTGAATGAACTGCAATAGACGAAAGCCAATCAGAAATGAGATAATTTGCCTTCATCAATCTTAAAGGTTCAGTGACAGAAGCTAAACAGAAATTGGGAAATGGTTGCATAAGATTGAAATATGATTAATTATAGGGTTGTACAATATAGACAAAAGAATCAGTATGGCGGTTACACCGCTAAATGTGAAGTCTTTAACCACATGAAAAGCCAACACATTTGGCTTTTTTCACGCTTGAAGTCTGTAAATACTGTTAAAGCTTCTAAACGTACATTTAATCCCTGGTCCATACAGTCACTATCCTGAACCTGAGCAACAAAATAGCTTGTTTTAAATCAAAGTTTATGTGATGTTACAAAACTGGCCCAATTAGGTCTCCTTATTCAGTCGACAGCAGCTTAGCCCCGCAAATTCCTGCTGAAGTTCTAAGGAGTGTGTCCGCCCTGTTCTGTCTTTTGAATGAGCTGCAATACACAGGAGCCAATCAGAAAGGAGATCATTAGAAATATAAAAGAGTTTGGAAAATTGTCCAGTATGACAATAGTGGACCCACACAAACATGATGAAAAAATGTAACAGGATCAAAATGTAGAATAAAAATAAACTCAAATATTTAAATAATCGGATGCCTGTGGTGGGCGGGGCTAAACGATTGTAGCCAAAATAAGGAGATATTTTTAAATGTGTTGCTTTTGTAATATCACAAAATCTATGACACGAAAACAGGCTGTTTATGTAGCCTCTTTTCCATATACGTACTGTATGGATGCAGGGAGTAAATGTGATACTTGAAACAATATTTCCTTTAAGCCTATCCAGTTGCAGAAAAGTGATAAGGTACCTTTAATATCTTGAAAGTCATCACAATCACAATCATTTTGCAGTAAAATCACAATACTGATATTTTTCCATATTGGACAGCTCTACCTCAAGGAGGACTCTGGCTTGATCAAAACTGCTCTGGACATCCAGTCAGCTTCACGTCTCTACAAACAACGTTACAGACAAACCGCTTCCCAGAATCAATGCAGTGACTCGGACTGTGATCCCCGCTGTGAACTCGCTTCAGGCTACTTTCCATATGGATCGGCCAGACTGGTGGGGTGGAGACAGCAGCAGTGCCGCAAAATTAGCGCATTTCGGATGAGGGGAGGCATCTGAACATCTGAGTAAGGCCTGAACATCTATGTGATGTTTGGACTGAACAAAATTAGCATTTGCTGTCTCCTGAAATTATGTAAAAAAAGCAAAGTCTGAATATAACTGAGCCACAATTCACTTTCAATCCGTTTCGTGCATAACAACATTGACCTATTTGCCAGATTAATGGAAGTAATACGGATATCGATACTGTTAACTGATGCTGTTTTTCGATGCCAATACTTATCGAAACTCTTAATGATCTACTCTCCATAATTTAGAGCGACGCCTCAGGAAAAGACATAAGAAGATTCTGCAGATATTTTATTGTGATTTTTGGAGAAATAAGGATCTAAACTGTGCTGTGAGTTTTCTGTAGATATATTAAGGGAGGAGTTTCAATACAAATGTTCTGATCAGCAGATGTGTGTTGCTGATAAGCCGCTCCGTCTCTCCACTGATCCAATCCAGCATCAACTGTTTAAAAATGCCGCTGTGTTAGAACGTATTAGCACAGCAGAAACACCAACAGCAGCACCGTCTGTACAGGAGACGCTCCAGACCAGATTTAACCAGTTTAAAACCAGTTTAAAACCAGTTTAAAACCAGTCCAGTACCAGTACTTTATGTTCAACCCTAGTCCTTGCAGCTTAAATCCCATCAATAGACCATTTTGACTGGAGAGTGCATGCATTGAAACCCTAACAGCATTTATGTACAAATACAAAGTCTTTTATTAAATTAAATCAATAAAATGTTAGTTTTCCACGATATGAAGTCCAAAAACAAACCGCGGTCCTCAGCCAGATGGAGCACTAAAAGCACTTTTCCAGATCTTCACTCGAGTTTCCATCACCACAATACAGACATAATAAACAAAACAGGCAAGAAAATGCTCTTCTCGAGAAGCAGGACTCACCCAGATCTGCAGCTTGATCCTCTTATCGTTCTTGTACACGGTTTTGACTTTGAAATCGATGCCCACCGTGCTGACGAAGGCTGACGTGAAGGAGTCGTCAGCGTAACGGAAGAGGAACGAAGTTTTCCCCACGCTGCTGTTCCCGATGATCAGCAGTTTGAACATGTAGTCAAAGTTCTGGTCGGACGCCTCTTTCTGCTGCGCAGCCATCTGCACCAGGCGAGAGGGGATAAAAGAACCTTTAATACCTGGTCTAGCATTTCAAACGAGGACCACAAGAGCACCTACTCATTTATGTCGAATAAGAATGGGCTCCAGTTCATAGCCGTGAGTGCACTGGACCAACGCTCACCCTGGAGATCCACCTTCAGACAGACCCTCGTTCCAGCCACAATCTGAAGCACCTGCTCAGGATCATTAATCCCTTCAGATGTGGCTGACTGGCTGGATCAGAGGCTAGGGGGACGAGTAGATCTCCAGGAGGAGGGCTGGTGACCATAAATTTATGGTGGTTATTCCCATAACTCTGAACTTCAAACTATCCCAGAGGAGTTTGTCTGAGAGATTCAATAAATACCATAACATGTTACACATTACATCATATGAGAACCAGTTACAATCCAGTATGGTGACCTTCAGCATGAGTCACTGAGAGATGCCTGAGAATAGAACTACTGCTGAATATTCATGTGTCCT
>JBBKCR010000034.1:10224607-10245889 GCA_037577295.1 Ladigesia roloffi | reverse complement strand
CTATCTATCTATCTATCTATCTATCTATCTATCTATCTATCTATCTATCTATCTATCTATCTATTTGTCTATCTATCCGTCGAATTTTCTATATGGAATGACCCAATTAAAACCAAACAGCACATTATTATGGATTATATGGATTTATTTGCAGGTATATTCTGCCAAGTAAAAGTAGAAGTATTTTATTGGAAAATTGGGGGAGATAAAGTTCACATCCTAAAATTAACACTTACGGTATCTGATAGTAGTCTTGACATCTTAGAAAAACTCTGCCAGTACAGTTTAAACAAAATGTAAACCCTAAACTTTGTATTTATGTAAATAAAAAACATAAGAAAGCAAAGAGAAAAAAACAGACAAAGTAAATGAATACATATTACAATACTTCTGGAACAAAGTAAATAATTTACATATACATTCTCCAGAATTAAAGAAGAAGCAGTGTGGGGACACCTGCGAAAGTAACTGTGTAATATTTTCTACGTGATTATGACATAAATAACAGGTCTTGTCTGTCGCCTGCTGGGACTTGTAGTCCTTTTGCCCCGTTAAGAACTACAACTCCCTCTACTCCTTCGGTCAGCTGACACGGTTTAAGGGTTTTCAACGTTCCAAGTGCGAGGTAAACACGACCAGCAGAGTCCCAGACCACTGAGAGCACGGTGGGGCTTAGAATTATTTGAACTATTATTAATTCATTATTTCAGGTGTAGTAAGGGCTGTGTTCCATACACATTGCTGGATGTTTGAGACCTGGGTGATATTAAGCCATGATATTCTGCTGTTTCTATAATAATAAGGGTGAGGTGGAGCAATAAAAGTGGTTTTACGTGGCTGTGGGGCCTGTCAGTCACATTAAATCATGCTTAAATCTTAATTTGTCCAATTCCATGTAGCCTAAAAAACATATGGTGTGTTATTTTTGGCATATTATGAATATATACATTAATAAGCCAGTGACTTTGAGACCTAAGGGTTTAATATGTTGATTACATTAAATATAGGGTCTTATGGCTCTAGAGACCTTAAATAACCCGGTGAGGGAAAATGTCTGCACAGCTGCTGAGTTGCGCCCCCTACATACAGTCCCTCAGCATCCCAATCCACACAATTCTGCACTTCACAGAAGGCATTTTGAAGGGGTGTGTACCATTATTACGCACAATTTAGACTAGTAGGTTGCAGTTTGGGACGCGGCCCATCTTTTTTGTTTATTTTAGAAGTTGAGGTAAACGGAAGCCCAGTGATCAAATTATGACCATTTCAGTTATATTTCTTTGTGATTTCAAGATCTTCACTTTCTGTTTTTATCATAAATTGCAAAAGGTTTTCTCAAGGCAGATTTGAAATGTCAAGAAAATGAAATTAATAGATTTGTGGCCTATGCCGTGTGGTACACTTGCTACTGAGCAGAAGTCTTGGATCACCCATTGTCTCTTCGTATTTTCCTTCTATTTATTCAACTTCCAACATTTTAATTTAGTTTTGAGGAACAAAGATTGTCTCACCGTGTGTGTGTGTGTGTGTGCCCAGCCTGCACTCTTTCAGACTCCATGTATTAAACTTCAGCAGGGATGGAGGACGCAGTCGAGGTCATCCTCCAGGAACAGAACTACACGTTACTCCACCGCTACCGGGATAACCGGATTCTTACTGTGGCGACGGGAACCGTCTTCTCCGGTGTCTACGGGATCTGGGCCATATTCTGCATGCCGGGACTAAAAGTGCCTTTGCGACTCAAGGTGCCCTTCCTGCCCTCCACGAAAGCGCAGACCGAGGCGGTGATGAAGCTGCTGGACGGGAGAGGAGGCCGCCTGGCTGACCTGGGCTCAGGGGATGGAAGACTGGTGTGTCTCAAGTCAAGTACTTTTACATTGTACATTTACTGGTACATTAAAAAAACAAAGAATAATTCGATTTCAATTAAAGTGCTACCAAAATCACACAAAGTGTTGATATAAAAATCTCCATTCTTGAGGAACATCTGCTATTGCTTTATTCCCATGGTCAGAACATACTATTACTCTGCAGTAGGTGCTGTTGGTTGAGATGTCTGCATGACAATATAATTATATTGTCATGCAGAAAAGGTATTATATATTGTTATAATGACTTTAATTCTAATTCTAATTACCCACCTGACCTCTGAGTGTGCCTGTATGGCTGATAATGGTAAAAAAGCATAAATATGTTTAATTTGGTTTAACACTCTGAATGTACTTCCCCAACATGAGGCGCCCAGCAACACATCGTTAACCACTGCATGCAGAAATTTGTGTGAAGAAGTTGTTTAAAGTCAATTCCACTGAAGTTTATTTTTGAATTTGACACAATATGAGGCAAGCGTGTGAAGATTCGGACTCTGATAGCCATTTCAAATAAAACAATCTGGAGCTTTTAGAGGCGATAAAACACTTTGGAGGTTCGGTTCCTATCAACACCACTGTGAATACACACCACTGTGGATTAGCTGTACAGAGACTTTGGTGGAATTCCAGACTGTTCTTCTGGTTGCAGGTGTTTGCAGCTTCCTCCGCAGGATTTCGGTGCACAGGGTTTGAGATCAACCCCCTGCTGCTGGCCTACTCTCGAGGCAGGGCGTGGTGGCGGGGCATCCCACACACACGCGCCACCTTCGTCAAACAGGATTTCTGGAAGGTATTCATCATGCTTGTATGTTTTAAAAATGCTTTGAATGGACGTTGAGCCTTTCTTTGCGGCGCCTTGATCACTGGAGGCTCTGTGTTTATGCAGACTGACTTGTCGGAGTACACAAATGTCATCGCCTTCCTGGGACCCAGCTTGGTAAGTCTCTTCTAGAAGACACCATTAGCTGGTTAAGCCCCTGTATCTACCTGTATAAACACACTGGGGTGGGACCTTCAAGTTTAGATCTTCAGGATCATTCCTCCAAAGCTTTTATAATAATAATAATAATAATAAAAACATATTTTATTAATAGAGGCATTTTAAAGGTACTCAAAGACGCTTTACATGGAGATACAGTACAATAATAGATTTACATTGACTCATATACATATAATCAGTAAGTTAAAGCAAAGTGTATTTAAAACTTCTAAAGGAAGACAGCACAAGTTAAACTGATGTACCAGAGGAACCGCCACCCAGCGGATGGCACAAAGTCCTTATATAGTTAAATGAAAGGAGACTTTAGGAGTGGAGACCTTGGAGAACCTAGGCTGGAGGTCGTCTCCTCTCCCTTAATGAAAAGGGGGTCGTGCAAAAACATAATTTATTTCAGAATTCAATTTGGGGAGAATCATTACACCGCAGTTTCACTACAGCTTTTTTTCTGCTATTTACCAGAATAAAAAAGACAGAGAGAGAAGTTGGACCAGTTTTATCAAGTCATTGTGGGTGTTAAAATGTAATGTTGCACAAAATTTGAATCTCCAGAACTGGAGCTGTGAAGCTAAAAATGCTAACACGCACTAGCCGTCAGAGACACCATCTCTAAAACTTCACCCAGGCCTCTCAAAACATTTACTGTGAGACACAGGAGCTGAAATATATGTTTATTTATAGACCATCTCAAGAGCAGGAGCAGCAATAGTATTTTCATGACAGTATATTAATTTATATATATAGATAGTGAGAGATCCGGGAAAAAATGAGACACTCCAAAGATTGTTTCTCAGGTTAATTTTTTTAACTGCTGACAATATTATTCCTAATTTCCAAATAAAAATACAGATCTTTAAAGCATCATTTTAAAGAAAATGACAAAACCTCACAATAAGTGAAATGATGAAGCGTTTACAGGAATTGAATCATTGAAAGAAAACAAATCTCATGTTTACTCTTAATCAAAATGGTAATAATTACCTGTGACAAACTTCTAGTAGTTTTATCATCCAGCTGATCTCACTGCGAGAGGAGAGTTTTGACGACAGCAGTGTTTTTATACTTTTTGGTCACTAAATTGAATTTAACACTGGCGTGGGTTGGTTGACTCACAGAGATGGAGATTTAAAAACGAATTGCAGTGTGTTCTTAGTTTTTCCCAAAGTTGAAGATATATCTGATCCAAGATCAGGCTGTTTTGTGAAAACTAGCCCTGGCGGTGTCTGAACCTGCTGCTTGTGGTAGTTCGTATTTTACAGCTCACAGTAAGTCGTAATGTGTCCTAACCCCAGGTTTCTCAACCACTGGGCCGGGGACCACTGAAGGTTTTTAATTGAGCCACGAATCTAAAATTGAAGCAGGCCGTTGTTCGACAAAAGGTTATTTAAGATTATCTAATGTGGCCAAGTGGGCCTTAGCAACATGCTGTGATAGATAGATGGGCCTTAATGTTGAAAAGGTTGAGAACCATTGTCCTAAACCATGTCCACAAATCTGACCCACCTTAATGAAGATCTGGATGTGATTTTAGTGTGGATTTTTACATAAACAATTTGGGTGACTATTGACCTCTGGTGTTTTTAAGCCTTGTGGCTCCAGCACAATTTTAGGGTGTACTCACACTAGGCACGGTTGCCTTAAACCGGGCCCGGGTACGATAGTCCCACCCTCCCCACTCCCCCTCTGGCCTGCACTCACATACGGTTTTAGCTTCCGCGCCCGAGTGAGCTTACGTCATTATGGTGCTGCGGTTTCAGAGTAAACAGAAGGAGCGGCGCTCTCGCTGAACGCAGTGGAGTCCATCGCTCTGGTTATTTGTTGATAGTAATTTTGGGTCATTTGGTCCGCGGTGGTCCACAGCCCCCGCACAGCCTGTTGCTAAACATGTTTATCGCTTGTATAGCATTATAGTCTTTTGGCGAACGCCGCAAAACGTGACGTCACGCGTCCTGTTCCGTGCCCGGGCACGGTTAGCGCTCACACTATAAGCGAACCGTGCCCGAGTCCAACCGAACCGCGCTTTGATGGTCGAACGTACTCGGGCACGGTTCAAACTGCCTAGTGTGAGTACACCCTTAATCGAGCAAAATATGGAACCCAAACCTGTTTTGACTGACATCTGCAGTCGTGGGAAAGGAAGTCCGTTACACTTCTTCAAATATTAAACATACATATTTTGGTCTACTCAGAAATCGGTTAACAGAGAGGCAAGTATGTGATGAGTCATGGCCGTTTCGTGTAGAAACGCTCTCTGTGGGAGCTTTTAGAAATACTAAAACACATTGACGTCTGGTTCCTCTTTCCAACACTGTAAGCATTTAAACTATCCAGGCATGTGGGTTATTCACCAACACCAAGCAGGAACGTTGGTACAATTCCAACAATGTTTAATTTTCAACTTGACACAATGGCAAATGTGTGATGATACAGACATTCTTAGAAATTTAATGTAGAAACGTTCTGGAGCTTTTAGAGGCGTCACCACCACCCTGACTGTTAAAGATTACATGTCAGAACCACACCAAGCCCTAGGAACTTCCAACAAAGCACATCTTGAAATTTTGATGTGCAGTTGCACTACTTGTGATGAGGGAGATGCAGGCGAGCGTCTTCGTTGTTAGAATGCTGCACCGCCGTGCTTTGTAGCTTTAGATCGGCCAGCACACCAGTGTCATAGCTCCTGACAGCGTGTTCTGTTCTGTATCGTCAGATGCCGGATCTGGAGGAGAAGCTGCTGAAGGAGCTTCCTGGAGATGCCCGTGTTGTTGTGTGCCGCTTTCCTTTTCCCCGCTGGCCCCACAGCTGCACCGTCGGCACCGGCCTGGACCAGGTCTGGGCGTATGACGTCTGTGCTGCAAGAAAATGACGAAGCACTTCCTCTCTGAAACCACAGGCTAGATTGCACGTTGCTCAACAGAACTCTGTGGAAGTGAAGTTTGTGAAGAAGCGTGGTCGTGTGAAGAAGCATGGTCATGTTCACAAGCGAGGTCTAAACCTGCAGATATGGGACTGTGCAAATTATTTCACTTTTCAAGTCTTTAACTTGGAGAATAAACCATAGAAGCCAAGGTCAGATCCTCTTGGACCGTATATGCCACTTTTCCTGTGGCACAAGAAACCGAGCCGTACAGCAAACGAATGTTTGTCTATTACAAATAAAAGGTCCTGAATGGAACGTGAGCTTCTGGAATGCAGGGCAATATGGAAAGAGACCTTTTTTTTTTTTACTGTCCCCACAAAACAACTTCTGAGATTACAACCCCCTTTTTTCCTATTAGGACAAAACCTCACTACCCTGTCAGTGTCAGCGCCAACTGCTGTTAGGTTCAGGGTTAGAGTTAGGGTCAGGGTTAGGGTTTGGTTAGAGTTAGGGTTTAGGGTTAGAGTTAGGGTTTAGTTAGAGTTAGGTTTAGAGTTAGAGTTAGGGTCGGGTTAGGGTTTGGTTAGAGTTAGGGTTAGAGTTAGGGTTTAGTTAGAGTTAGGTTTAGGGTTAGAGTTAGGGTCGGGTTAGGATTTAGTTAGAGTTAGGTTTAGGGTTAGAGTTAGGGTTTAAGGTTAGAGTTAGGGTCATGGTTAGGGTCAGAATTAGGGTCGGGTTAGGGTTTAGTTAGAGTTAGGTTTAGAGTTAGGGTCGGGTTAGGGTTTAGTTTGAGCTAGGTTTAGGGTTAGAGTTAGGGTCAGGATTAGGGTTTAGTTAGACCTAGGTTTAGAGTTAGAGTTAGGGTCAGGGTTGGGGTTTAGTTTAAGCTAGGTTTAGGGTTAGGGTTTAGTTAGAGTTAGGGTCGGGTTAGGGTTTAGTTTGAGCTAGGTTTAGGGTTAGAGTTAGGGTCAGGATTAGGGTTTAGTTTGAGCTAGGTTTAGAGTCAGGGTTAGGGTTTAGATAGAGCTAGGTTTAGGGTTAGAGTTAGGGTTTAGTTAGAGCTAGGTTTAGGGTTAGAGTTAGGGTCAGGGTTGGGATTAAGTTAGGTTTAACTTTTAAGGTTAGGGTTAAGTTGAAGTTAGATTTAGGGTTAGAGTTAGGGTCAGGGTTGGACTTAAGTTAGAGTTATGTTTATGTTTTAAGGTCAGGGTTAGTGAGGTGTTTACAGGTGTTGTCTTGTGTCAAGATTGTTGTAGTTAGGCAACAGTGATAAGTGTTGGTCATGTGTACTGAGCTACAGTATCACAGGCGATTGGTGGATGTTGACTTAAATCTTGCTGTACAGGTCCTTGATACTGTTGTTCCTCACTCTGGATAAGGGTGTCAGCTGAATGCCGTAAATGCAAATGTAAGTTAGACTTAGGTTTAATGTTAAGGTTAGGGACGTTATCTGTCTCACAGTTTTTCAACCTGTTTTATCCACATTGCAAACAAAAACGATAAGGAATCCACTCATTACACTATTAGTGGGAAATGTTTGGTATATTTTCACATTGCAAAAAGGCGTTCATTAATAGGCTACAACAGAAGACAACTTTGCCGTAAGTGGAGGCAAAGACGGTGAAAAACTCACTGTAGCGTTGTCCTTTCACGAAAAAATGAAGCGTTGTACTATCACAAAAAAGGTCCTAAAGCGTGATCACAGCACAGTTTTGAATAGATGGGTTCTTGTAATGGCTTCACGAAAACTCGTGAGACCAGACTCTAAACGCTACAGTTTGTTTGGGCTGAAGATACATTTCAGTGGGAGTTTTCTAATATACTAATAAATTTGTATTTATTGCTGTAAGAAATGTGAAGGTGTTCCAGGCCATGGCTGGCAGGTTGTCTGGTTTAGGTTTTCGCCGTGTGGCAAAAGAATGCGGATAAAAATGTAAAAAATCAATCAAGACCATAAATAATAAAACACCTCAATAATACAAGTGGACAGAATTACTTTCCGCTGGTCCGACTCCAACAACCGGCCATAAAAATGTGGGGAAGTAATTGGATCATAAACTCCAAGTAACTGAAGTTAACTACACTGGAGCGTTGAAATGTTTTACCAGTCCTTATAGTCTTTATATCTCGAGATTCTACTCTTCAGTACTCATCATCGTAAGGGTCATAATTGGCATATATGTTGTTGACATCCAGAGATAGGTAATCCCCTTCGACCGCGCTCCTGTTCGCGGACCTGGCGTCCATCTCTTGAGTAGGTCTACTGGATACAGTAGCTACGTTCACATAGTCGTTTTCAGAGTCCTCCTCCTCTGAGGCAGGCACCTGTGTTTCATAGTCGTGGTCCGAGCCTGTGTAGTCGTTCTGAGGCTCGAATTCACATTCAGAATCTCCAGCTTGAGATCCGTAGCTGTCTGTATACTCCCTGGCCTGAGATGAATCATCTATATCAAAACTCTGCCTCCTGCACTTGCAAAACCAAACCAGAAACGCCATCAGCAGGCCGAGGACCACGCCCGCCGCCGCGGTTCCGCTGACCACCGCCATGGTCGTCGGGTCGGTAGAATTCCGGCTGCTCATTGTGCTTTTTTGTCCTTTCTTTGAGTGACCCCAAACGAAGACCTTTAAAATATGCAGCAAAAAAATGAAAGTTTCATGTAATCATGCCCACACACATTACTTATGTATTTGTGTAGATATATGTGTGTGCATAACCACAAACACACCCCACATACACACGTATATACATCTAAGATAGAAAGGCCACAAATAACAGTAAATTCATATTTTCCTTTTTGCTCATTTATAGTTGCAATCAAGTCTGATAACACATTTATTTGCAAAAAAAAGATACAGAGCTTGAAATCTCTTTAAACACCTTCAATTCCCAAAAATGTATTTTTTTTTATTCAGAATGAGCATGTGATATATATCTATTTATTTTTTATTTTAAAAAATCTATTTTCAGTATTTGACTACATTGAATATATGGGTGGTAATAATATTAATAGTAATAATATAAGGAACAAAATCATATATTTTTTATTACACTATATGGACAAAAGTAGTGGGACAGCTCATCATTACAACAAACATAGCCTTCAGTGTGTATTTAGTCTCTTTAATCCAGCTCTGTCCCCCTTTGTAGCTCTCTTCCAATCTTCTTGGAGTGCTTTTCACAAGATTTTGTAGTTCCCAAGAAAATTTGTTACCATACATTCTTTAGAGCATTTATGAGGTCAGACACTCAAGTTGGAGGAGAAGGTCTGGTTCGTAAACTCCGTTCCAGTTCATCCCAAAGGTGCTGGATGGGGTTGAGGTTGGGGCTCTTATTCCACACCAAACTCATCCAACCAAGTCTTAATGGAGCTCGCTTTGTGCACTGGGGCACAGTCATGCTGGAATAATAAAGGTTCCCCAAACTAAAGTGTCCTAATACTTTTGTCCATATAGTGTGTTTATCTATATATTCACTAAACAGCATTTTACCATTTTTCATAAGATGCAGGACATTTAGGAGTACAGTTTGAACACAATTACCACAGAATGTAAAGAAACTTTACCTTCATCTGCTGCCTCGGCGCGTGCAGGAAGTCGACTGGTGTGAATGCTGTTGTGCGATTCACATTTAAACGTGTGGTTTGAGAGAAGTGGCCACACTTCTGTACTTACAAGTTCCTTGTTTTTACCAGGAAACCCTCAGACACTTGAGGAACATCTGCACTGAAGGAACATCTCCACTGCAGGAACATCTCCACTGCAGGAACAGCAGGAACATATCCACTGCAGGAACATCTCCACTGCAGGAACATCTCCACCTCAGGAACATCTCCACCTCAGGAACATCTCCACCTCAGGAACATCTCCACTGCAGGAACATCTCCACTGCAGGAACATCTCCACTACAGGAACATCTCCACTACAAGAACATCTCCACTGCTCCTACAGATTAAACGAGGGGGCGGTTATGCTCCTTAACCCAGGTGGTGGGACTCATTGTACTCTGAAGTGAAAGCATGGCACATATAAACAACAAAAAAATAGTAACAGAATCCAGATATAACCCAAAATGTATTCTAAACACCTCAAAGTGGCATTCTTGGCATTCTTTCTACAATGGAAATCAAACGTTCTGCAGTTTCCATAAATGTGTGGAACTTGTAGGTTGCTTTGCTTAAACTCTTCTGTCCGGTTCATCCCAAAGCAGCTCGATGGGGTTTAAGTCTGGAAACTTCTGGCCACTCCATGTGTTCAAGCTCACCATCCTCTTCTTATTCTGTCCTTTAGCAATGGCTTCCTTGCTGCAGCGCAACCTTTCAAACCTGCAACTTAAAGTCTTCTCATTACAGAGACTTGCTTACCGTGGCCACTATTAACCTTGTGTGGTACTGTGGGCCCCAGCCCTGTTTAAACTGTAATTTTTCAGAAGTTATTAAGAGTTGTGACTTCCCTTTACATGTATATTCTTGTAAGGCCTACCTAACAATGTAGCAGATGTTTGCTGGTTTTTGTGTTTGTTTATTTTTTATTTGTGTTTATTACTATTTGGGGTCAAACGGACCCTCGTATTCCCTTCAATGTAATGCAATGCATTCCAAAACGTGTGTTGTGTGGACAGTCATGATTAAATGTGCAGCTTGTACACCAGGGCAAGAAAAACAAACCATCAGACAGTGAGGGTCTTCTATGTTATCCATTAGAGATCTGCATGTATTTTCACTGAAAATGTCTTAAACTGTGGAGAACATCATAAACACAAGCACCAAACGTTCTGGAAGGAACCGGCCCCTGCTCTGATTGGTCCACGTGCACATCAGAGACGTGCAGCGACCACCCCAAGATTTCAAACAGGCCATTGGCCTTTGCTGCCTTTTACCAGTTGCACCCACAGCGCCTCCAAGCAGCACCCGCCACATTAGTCTCAGATCAGAGGCCAAGAAAACCAAGTTCATCTGTGAAGAGTGCAGTCAGCTTGTATGCGAAGGGCACAGCAAAGGGTTGCGTGAACTAAGCCAGCGGTAACAGCCACTCTTTGGGTTTTGTAAAACACTTTCAGTATCTGTTTCTATACCTACAGGCTATATGAATGTTCCTAAAATGAATTTGAATAAGAATATGAATAAGAGATTGTGTTAAACAACTTTCTATTGCAGTGATTGTGTGATTTTGTAGGACTGACACTGTAACTGTTTTGGTGGTACCAGAGCAGAGCAGACCTGAGGTTCTGCCAGCCGTCTGTCATGATAGCTGATGACTCTCAGAAGCTTCTGCTGTTATTGTGGTTTGGGTCATTCAGGCGCCTTCCTGTGAAACTCTCCCCCAGTTTCTGAGTGATTTTGAGGGTAAAGGAGACTGACACCTTCTCTCAGACACCTCGACTTCCTTCACCAGTTCTCAGAACAGCCCTACACTTTTCAGTGTTATGATGGTCTGTCACATGCTAGTTGCTAATTGCCTATTTCTAGCCATTTTATAGCACCACAACACTTTCTGCAGTACAGTACTGTTCAAATAAAGCTTATGCTACCACAGTGGGCTCCAACTCTACTTTCATGCTGACTGACTGAGGGGGTTGTGAGTAAAGTTGAGGCAACTTTAGGGATTAGTAGCACCGAGATAATAAAACTGGAAAAAACTGGGCTTAATGTCAGGGTTCATTAACTTTTGACCGCTAGTGTGTATGTATGTAAATATGCTACGCAAACAGACAGCATTCAGGACACTGGAGTGGGGCTCTTTCTCTAATCTGAAGGATGGTTTATGTGTGTTTATTATTTATTTGTACATTTTACTGCAGCTCATGGTTTTTATGCTTTAATGTGGAAAACCTATTGTTTACTATTCAGATTCTTAATATGTTTTTTGTTTTTCCTTAAGCAATGATAAGGAGATAAACTCTTTGGCAAAGTAAAAAGAAAATAATAGTTAACAGGCAAAATACTGCATTTTTGAAAATTATTTGTAGTAGCAGTATTGTAAAGAAGTACACCTTATCCAGAGCGACGTACAACAGTGCTCCAGTAATCCACAACAGTAGCAAGGACCTGTAAAGCAAGATTTTAAAAGAAAATAATAGTTAACAGGCAAAATACTGCATTTTTGAAAATTATTTGTAGTAGCAGTATTGTAAACAGTTAAGAAAAAATGTAAAGAAGTTTATTTACAACATGTTCTTCAAACTGTTTGGTACTGATTTCAATGTGTGAACACAGCACAGCACAGTGTCAACAGTGTGAAGCTCGTTCTCCGCATTTAACCCATTCACCAAGTGGCAGGCAGCAGTGTGTGGGGACGATACCGAACTCAAGGGTCCCTCAGTGGTGCCACTACCAGTCCTGGGATTCGATCCCGCGACCCTCCAGTCACAGGAGCAACTAACCACCCAAGATTTTAATTGTTATATGAACAGATTTTAAGACATTTTGATGATTGGTCATTCCCCCCGCACACACACACACCACCACCACGATGATGTCACACACGCACTCGCTGTCAAACTCTCCAGCTTGTATAGAGACTGTTTGGAGGTAAAACTCCACCAGGGGGCGCTGCAGTGCTGTGAAATTGTTCTGAAGCTGCAACATCTCCACAACTTCGTTACAGTAAAACATCCAAAACACAAGCAGAACATTCTGCAAGTCAGGCTGATCAAATCCCGAGTTTACTTTATACGTGAGCACAGACATATAAAACAGATATACACATTTTTACATTATAATAAATGGCAAATGGAACCATATGTTACCGACAAATGCATACTGATATGTGCGTGTGTGTGTGTATTTATATATGCTTTCTCTGGGATCAATAAAGTGATCTGATTCTGACATGTATATTATTTTGATGTAATATATAAAGATATTAGAATTATTCACAATCTGTATTAATTTATGAAACGATTAACTCGTTTGTTGGAATCTTGTTTTCGGTTATATGTCAGCTCAATCCAAGCTCTCAAACGAGCATAAGAAAAAATTAATTAATTACACTAATTGTCAAGATTTGCGAGTCTTGTAACCGTAACAATAATAATAGTCTTTGTTAGTAGCTGTATTAATAAGAAGAACAGCAACAACAACGACACCACCACAACAACAACATAAAATAATAAAAATTATTATTATTATTATTACAATAAAAAAAATAATAATAGAGTCATGTTACGCATGCAGCTCCTGGAGGGGCGTGACATGTCTAGTGAGAAGAAAGGGGCGGGGCTTGCTGTATAAGAGCCGGGACGCAGCGGCTCCTCCTTCCAGAAGCCTGAGAGAGCGCGAGACATGGACATACTCAGGACCATCGCCCACCAGCCTGCCACTCACAGCAAGATGTGCGAGCACACGCATGGCAAAGCCTCCGAGGCGAGGAGGGCGAAGCTGGAGGACAGCTGCCACGCAGCCCAGGAGATGTCACGGATCATTTCGGATTCCACCACTGGGAAGTGCTACTGCCGGGGCAAAGTTCTTGGCAAGGTACGTTTAGAGGAGCTGGAACATCCGCTGGGATCTCAGGACTGTCAGGACAGACCTCTGAGAACCCTGGTTAGAGGTGGAACCATGTGCTTTTAGACCCTGTTGATCATGATCTGGGTCTTCTGTCCCAGAGCAGACTATACCAGACCTGGGAAGCTACTCTGAGCCTAAACCTCATATTTCTTTTTCCAGGGTGGTTTTGCCAAATGCTATGAATTCACAGATCTGAGTTCAGGCAAAGTCTATGCTGTGAAGATCATTCCGCACACGCGTGTCTCCAAACCTCACCAAAGGGAAAAGGTGTGTTCCGCTCCTCTCCCGCTTGCATGCGCTCTCACTCCCTCATTGTCTGTTCCTCTCCCTTTCTACCAGTCTGTCGCTTGGAGATCTAAACCATCTCTATTATTTTGCAGATTGACCGAGAAATCGAGTTGCACAGAACACTGCACCACAAGCACATTGTCCAGTTCTACCACCACTTTGAGGACAAAGACAACATCTACATCCTCCTCGAGTACTGCAGTAGACGAGTGAGTATCTGCCCTTGAGTGCTTAGACCTTCTGCCTCCAGATCTTCAGATTCTGATATTCGGTTCTCACCCCACCCCCTTTCCAGTCGCTGGCTCACATCCTGAAAGCCCGCAAGGTCCTCACTGAACCCGAGGTCAGGTACTACCTGAGGCAGATCGTGACTGGACTGAAATATCTCCATGAGCAGGAGATTCTCCACAGAGACCTGAAACTAGGTAGGCCACCAGTGATTTCACTACTGATTTTTGTTTTATTGTAATTAAGGACATTAGGTCATAACTGTTTCTGGTTTTCTTAGGTAATTTTTTCATTAATGAGGCGATGGAGCTGAAGATAGGGGACTTTGGTCTCGCAGCCAAGCTCGAGCCGGTGGAGAACAGGAGAAGAACAATTTGTGGGACCCCCAACTACCTGTCACCTGAAGTCCTAAACAAGCAAGGCCACGGCTGTGAGTCAGACGTCTGGGCGCTCGGCTGCGTCATGTGAGTTGGATGATAAATGAGGTGCAGACGTTGAAATGAGAAGCTGGATTTGACCTCCATGACCTGATTTGTCCTCCATGACCTGTTCACAGGTACACCATGCTGCTGGGTAGGCCCCCATTTGAGACCACCAACCTGAAGGAGACGTATCGGTGTATTCGGGAGGCGCGATACTCGATGCCCTCCACACTGTCGCCGCAGGCCAAGCACCTGATTAGCAGCATGCTGGCCAAGAGCCCGGAGGACCGACTCCGACTGGACGACATTCTTCGGCAAGACTTCTTCAGCCAGGTGAGCGACGTCCTAATGAACAAAACAGTTAAAAGGGTGGGCAATTATGAACTGCAATTCATATCACGATGTTGCTGGAGCTTTATCGTAATATAGTAATATAAATGAGCTCAAATTTTTTACATTCTAAACCCACAAAATGTTCCCTGTGACCTTTAATTTTCTTAATTTATTAATATTATCAATTTATCAGTATTACTAATGCAATTTCTGTTATTTGTGCAGAATGTATTACTATGTGGAACAAATCAAAGAATACATGAACACCGTGTTATATTTAGTCATTTGTGTTTGTTACAACAGCATTTTTTTATTTCAAATAGCATTCTTTAATGTTGATGCATGTTTCACTTTGTTCTGTTTTGTATGGCTGTAAAGGCTGCTCAAAAATTATTTTATGCTGTTCAGTGTTTAAATTGTCTTGGATGGGGGATCACAACATTTTTATGGGAGGCTGGACTGTTTTTATAGTTCAGTTTTTGAGCACATTTTGGTGTCCATGTTGGAGTAAAGCCAGTGATCTGTCCAGCCTGTAAACCCCCGCTCTGTGTTCACCTTCTGTTCTGTCTTGTTTCAGGGCTTCACTCCAGACAGACTGTCGTCCAGCTGCTGCCACACAGCCCCGGACCTCCAGCACACCAGTCCCGCCAAGAGCTTCTTCAAGAAGGCGGCAGCGGCTCTGTTTGGTGGCAAGAAGGACAAGGCCAAGTACCTCGAAACACTGAGTGAGTGTTTATTTCTTCTATAAGATCCAGTTTCCATCGTTAGGTTTTCAGACTGTGGGAAATCAAACGCTAATCTAAATGCTAACTTTTCTCCTTCACCCCCACTGCAGACAAACTTACAAAAGAGGAGGAGGACATCCACAGACTGCGGCACGACTTCCAGAAGGCCTCCATCAGCAACCAGCCCTGCAGGCAAGCTCCTGAGGTCAGTTACACTCACAGGACTTGTATGAACATCATGAACCTTCATTCTGAACAGTGCGTGACCCTTTTTTGGTCCATGTCCCACCCACAGGACAGCAAACCGCCAGTCCCATCCACCGGGAAGCCAGTCGTTCCTGCCAAAGACGGGGGCAACAAGCATCAGATCCGAGACACCATCCGCATGATCGTTCGCGGCACCCTGGGGAGCTGCAGCAGTAGCAGCGAATGTACGTGTTTTTAGTCTTGGCTGCATAGCGATGCTCCAGGAGGCTGTTTGTGTTTGTGAGCAGACGGGAAATGGATGTTGAAGGGGGCTGGCTAATGGGTTTCTGTGCTTTGTTTTTGATGGCAGGCCTGGAAGACCGCACAATGGGCACAGTAGCAGACTCTGTTGCGCGAGTGCTCCGAGGCTGCCTGGAGAACATGCCGGAAGGTACGGGACTACTCCTGCTCCTCAGACACCGACTCGTGGTGCCATTACCTGCTCATGAATTTTTCAGCACCTTCCAAAGTTCTGCAGTTCTGACTTTGGTGTTCTTCCTCCACAGCTAACGACATTCCGAAAGAGAGCCTGAGCTGCAGCTTCCAGTGGGTGACCAAGTGGGTGGACTACTCCAACAAATACGGCTTCGGCTACCAGCTCTCGGACCACACGGTCGGCGTCCTCTTCAACAATGGAACGCACATGAGCCTGCTGTCCGATAAGAAGTAAGTTGGACTTTTTATTTTGGTCATATCGTGGTCATTGGTTGATCTCTGAAGGATTTGATCAGTTTCTTCAGTTACTTTGTAGTTAACATGTTTTCTCTTGATCTTCAGGACGGTGCACTACTATGCAGAACTGGGCCAGTGTACGGTTTTCTCCACCAGCGAGTCCCCGGAGCAGTTCGTCAGCCAGGTCACAATCCTCAAGTACTTTGCGCACTACATGGAGGAAAACCTTATGGATGTGAGTATATCTGCAGGGCCCAGCATTAATACACACATCAGTATTGTGTTAAAGCTTATTCCACCCCTTATTTCCTCATACTTTGCTTCTAGAGGTCCAGACTTGTTTTTTTAATGTGGTCTTGATTGAAAGTCCTCCAGGAAGCCTGGAGAACTGTGTAAAACTTTCATTTTCAGTCCCTGAACCTGACCTGTTTCAGCTGATTTGTTTGTTTAAGCCACACAGTGACAATGTATGAATCATTAGAGTACAATACAGCACATCTAACTTAACTTCTGAACAGTCATGAAGGAGGTGCAGTTTACAGATCTTTAGGCACTTTGCAGCCTGGCACCGTAAAACCGTTCCCATTTCTTTCATTTAATCTCAATATGCCAAGGATAAGAAAGTTGGCAGAAAATGGTACTTTTGTAACAATAAGGGGATTCAAAGCAAAATATAAAGAAATGAGGGGTGAATCTACTTCTGAATTTAACATTAAAATCTGCCCTGTATGCTAAAAGAAACAGGAAAAGACGAAGAGGTTGCCAAAATTAGTTTTCACAATTCTCACAATGCCTGTTTTCTCTCCAGGGTGGCGATTTACCTAATGTGATGGATATCAGCAAACCCAGGCTGTATCTCCTGCAGTGGCTCAAGTCAGACCGTGCACTCATGATGCTCTTCAACGATGGCACATTTCAGGTATGCAGTCATTTCCACTAATCACACACCTGATTCAGGTTCTGGCATGCTAGAGTTGGACTCAGATGGGACTGAATGGTAGAAAGACGTTGCATCTCAAGAGTTTTGATTTCTCAAGCCTGATTTATTCTTTTTTTTTTGGCCTTAACAGGTGAACTTCTACCACGACCACACCAAGATCATCCTGTGCAGCCAGAGCGAGGACTACCTGCTGACGTACATCAACGAGGATCGCGTGTCCACCACCCTGCGCCTCAGTACCCTGCTTCGCTCCGGCTGCTCCTCGGACCTGCGCAGCCGCATGGAGTACGCCCTCAACATGCTGCTTCAGAGATGCAACTGAACATTCAGGTCCAATGTGCAAGATGGCCAGCTTTTGGACCGGTCCCACTGACCTCCAACTGGACACTGTTCACTGGGACTCTACATTTAGGGCTATCAACCCACATGAGTGTGGCAATGGTTTAGAGGTACAAACACCGGTCCTGTCTTAAAGGAACTGAGAGACTGACTGTGGACTTGATCGAGAAGGTTGACTGAAGATAGCTGGGCTGGAACCAGAAGAGACCATGCAATGGACTTGCAGTATATTATGTATTTGTGTGTTTATATGTAATGGAGCAGTCTTGCTACGCTGAAGCTCCACCTGGGACATTGGCGTTCATTCGGACGTGGAGACGGCTTCAGCGGGGCAGGGTGATGCGTAGCTCTCTGTAGAGCAGACCACTGTAAAACTGTGAATATGTTCCTCAACATGAAGTGAGCTCCACGATGACGTATCCTAGAACCAATGCCATAGTTCTGCCCCCTTGATCACTGTTCTGGTGAAAAGGATAAGGAATCCGGGCCACTTCTCTAATGTTGACTGGAGACATACTATGCTCGTGTGTCATGGATGTAACTTATTTGACAGGAACCCAGTATTTATTTATTTAATAAAGATGACTTTGAAATTATTTTCTTTTGTCTGACCATTTCTATTTACCAATCACCCTGACTGGAGTAACCAGCGGCCATAAACTGACTGCAGAGTGAATGCTGCTTTGCTAGTGCAGAATCTGAGATGAAATGCCAAACAGAAGTCTTAAGCCACACCTATTTATTAGGTTTTGCTTTAATTCACTTAATTGGTGTAAAAATGTATCCGCATACTGGGGCTTAAATAAAAGAAATGGGAATCAATACTTTACTGCAACAGGCTGTAAAGTGCCTGAAGACATGCGTAGCCTAGATAAATGAGATCCAGTATACTGGTTGTGCTGGATAGTCTGATCATCTGGAGTCCTCTGCACCTGTTTTTCACTGGTTCAGGTCTTGTTAGATGTGCTTTGTTCTGCTTGAGTGATTCATACGTTGGTCACAGTGGCTTAACCCACAAAAAATAAATATTACTCAAACTGGTCAGGTTCAGGGGATGGACTGAAATACAAAAAATAAGTCTTTGAAATGTTTTCAGGCAGTCTGGAGAACTGTTCCTCAAGGCTACATGAAAATACAGTTAAGTCTGGAAGCAAAATAAGGGGTGGATCAAGACTTTAGTTCCATACTGCATGTCTCTGCTGCTGCCCTTTCTGTCTTTCCTAGCTGGCTGCCATTGCAGCTGACACAGATAAATCTCTGGGGGGCTTGGGGATGTAGCTGCATAAACACACAAATGCAGAAGAAGGGGGGGAGGTGGGACAGACCGCCATTCTCGATCATTTCCTTCAAGAGAAAATTGCCTCTGCTTTGGTGCTGATGAAGCTTGAGACCCAAGTCTATATTAAGATGAAGAAACATGGAGAAAAACAATTTTATTCCTTTTCCGCCTCATTTAAGCAGAGTCAGAGTACTGGTGTGACAAATGTGGCCATATTTCTCGCAGAGTAATTTTTATTGTTGCTTTTAGATAACCATCACCTGTATGTGTGAGATAACAACTCACTAAAACAGCTGTACAGCACTATGAGTCCTGAAGTGGCATTAGTTTGAAGAGAAGATGAAATCACTTCTATTTCGGGTGCACGCTGTTCTACTTCGCTCAATCAAAAGTCACAACTCTTTTGTGAACTTATTTGCTAGTATGCCCAAAACTACCCCATACACACACACACACACACCTGTCTTGTCCTTGGTTGGTCATGTACCTTTAGCTTTTGTCAGCTAAGTGCTGGATGACTTCATGTGATGCAGAGATACAACATTAAAGCCTCTGCAAATGAACATTGATAATCTGATTACTTTGCCTCATGCTGATGGGGGGGGGGGGGGGTGTATGTTATCTTAGTCAGTTCTTGAAGTTGATGTTGAAAACAGAACAATTGGTAAAATGAGGTGAGACATATTGAAAATGTCACCAGAACCTACCAAATGTGCTCCAAGGAAGAACCAGTGAACCAGAGACAGGGTCATGGACAGCGGGCAGACCGGTCAGAGTGCCCATGCTAACACCTGTCCGCTACCAAAACGAACAGCAGACCTTAACCATGGAGTGGTGGAAGGTGGTTTGGTTTGATGGACCATGTTTTCTTCTACACGTCTTGATGGACCATGTTTTCTTCTACACAACTTCTTAGGGAAGAGACAGACCAAGATGCTCAGTGTGAAAAAAGCAATGCGGTGGAGGCAGTGGGATGATATGGGTGATGGTCTGGGGGAAGCCTAGGTTCCTGCTTTCATATGAACGTTTCTCAGCACATTAATACTTCTGTCTAGCATTCTAGTGCTGAATGATTGCAATTTAAGAATAAATTTTAATTTAAGACATTGGGAAAAACAGGCCATAAAGTAATCCCATCTTTACATAACATTTTGTTATTGGTCTATTAATTAAGCCAACAAACAGTAATTGTACGTAAAACATGTGTTTTTATAGAAGATCTGCACTAATGTCCAGTTTTTACATATTTGCTCTGTGAAAATAAGTAAATAATACCTGCCCTGGGGTATAGATATATTAAAGGAGTGCTTACACTTATATTATGTCAGTCGGTTACCATGTCAACATGTGATTTCTTCGGAAATGTTCTCCTCTCAGGATTCGTCCAACTGGCGTCTTCTTCTTTTGGCTTTGAGGAAGAAAGTTTTTGGAACCAGCTTGGAGTTTAGTGTGTAAGTCCAACAGAATCGCCCTCCACGGCCTGTTGGCGGCCTGGAGTTCCTACTCGCGCCATCTGGTGCTCTGAAATGTTGGCCGTTTCGTCTCTGATGAGTCAATGCTGGATTACTTAATGGGCTGAATGAGACAAAACTAAACCAATTTTTTTTCAGCATTATGTAACGTTCTCGCTTCTTCAGATGGAAAAACACGAAAGTCTGAAAAGAACAACTATTAGTGCATGCCATTTGAACTCAGAAGTCAGAATCTTTGAGTTCTAATAAGAAATCTCAACTACAAACACCCATGAATTTGGATTTTTGACTCGAGGACCTGGAGGAACCTGACCAAAACAAACCTCAAAATCCAAACTGGCTGCTTGGTGCATCAACAACATTGAAAACTGCAGTAAAGGCTACTATTAGTGTTTGGAATTTACCATGAGAAAAATTTCAGCTGAAAGCTGTATTTCCTTCCCACCAACCATTAATGTCTGGTTGATGAGTGCATTGGTAGTAAATGCTACTGGGAGTGAGTTTTAAACAGGGAATTTTCTGAGTTCCCAGTATTAAACGTCAACCAGAAAACCATTTGAAGTTAGAACTTTACAACTTTGAACGTTGAAAGAACTTCACCCACGCTGACCTCATGAATCTCAAAAATACAGAATGGCTGCTGAAAGCAGTAGTTGTTTTTAAAGTGGAAATTTCCAACTTCCCAGTATGAAATTTCAACTGGAAGCAGGATTTGCTACTTGGAAAGTTGGAGGAACCTTGCCAACCTGACCTCAAATATCTGGAAAACTTGCACCAGCTGTTTTGAGGCTGTGATTAGTATCTCATTAAATCAGTCTGGGACACAGTCCTATCCAGCATTCGTCTGTGGACGTGTTAGTTTGAATCTTGTTATCTTCAATGTTAAATGTTAATTCTAAATCTTAAGTGTTAAATCTAAATGTTAAATCTAAATCTAAATCTTAAATGTTAAATCTAAATGTTAAGTGTTAAATCCAAATGTTAAATCTAAATCTAAATGTTAAATCTAAATCTAAATCTTAAATGTCAAAACTAAATCTTAAATGTTAAATCTAAATGTTAAATCTAAATCTAAATCTTAAATGTTAAATCTAAATGTTAAATC
>JBBKCR010000034.1:10194804-10210792 GCA_037577295.1 Ladigesia roloffi | reverse complement strand
TATATATATACAAATATATACAACCCTTTACATGTTGTGGAAGGTCTTTACATGGTGGACAGTTCTTTAAGGAACCATCCACTGAAATGTTCTCTTGGGAAGGTGTTACATCTATGTTGCCATTCCAAAGAACACCATATAATTTCAACACATCAAACGGATTTACTCTAAACAAAAGCGGCTCTATGAGCTACTAAATTGTGGTTATTAACCCTTTTTTGCACTATGTAGAAGAACATCCATCGTAGAACATCCAGCCAGACCAAGAACTATCTAAGCCTTTAAATGCTTCGGAATTATTGTTCATCCTGGTTCATCAATGGTCAGCAAACCTCCACCCAGAGATCTTCACTCCTGCCATATTCAGCTCTAATCTGCCTCTAACATGCTGCCCTAACATCAATCCAGGCCGTCTGAAGTTCTTCAGGTTCTGGATGGAGCACGACCCTCTCAGGAAATGTTTTCAGCTGTCTACACTTAGGACTGTTACTTATCCACCGTCTTAATGACCTTCTCTCAATAATTTGGTGTGGAAAATGAAAAGCTGGACCTCACATGAGAAGCTTTGAGAAGATTTTATTGTGTTTGTTGGAAAATAAGGATCTAAACTGTCCAATAGGGATGGAGCATCACTCTGATCAGCAAATGTGTGTTGGTGAGGTGCAAAACGCTGCTCTGTCCCTCCTCTGATCCAATCCTGCATGTATTAACACTGCAGAAACACCCACAGCATTGTCTGAACATGAGACTATCCAGATTTTAGACCTGACCAGTCAGGAACTGGAACCAGTTTAATTTCAGTTCGACATTCACCTCCCTGTTCTGTGTACATGTAGTCTAGCCACTTGTTCCTTAATGCGGTAATACATTTCCATATGATCTTTCAGTCCCAGTGTGGAGTTAATAGCCCTTTGTTTGTCATTCCCATCTCTTGCAGCGGGTGGAGGGTTTAGATGATTTCCACACTAATCTCCAGAGACCCACAAGGAGAGACAAGTGCATGTGAAGAGACGAATGTATGACTAATTAAATCCATTGATTAAAAGGACCAGATCAATTGTCTTACAGCCGGCAATGAAGAAGATGCACTTAATTTAACATGAACTTGCAGGAGTAAGCATTACCCGAGCAGGCTGGGAGTGATGCCGGAAGGAGTAACGAGGCTCGGTTCACCGCCGGCATGGTCTCCAGGTATAGGAGAAGTTCAGTAAAAATAAAATGTCCAAATTGAGCTCAGTAGTGGGTGCTGTTGTTTTATTTTAGAGCTGTGAGGAAAAATGAGCTAAGTAGTGATGGAAGCTGATCTGAGACCTGAATATTGTCCAGTTCTACTGATTGCAGTAGATTATACAGTGTTAAAATCATTCCAGGCGTATCTGCACCGCGCACACCGCAGGGTTATTAGAATCCCTCACTTGTTGAGTAGTTTTTCAGCTCCGATGCGACACTAAAGAAAAAGCTCTGAACCCCAAGCACATCTAGTCTGACTGACCACATCTGTGGAAAAACTGTGTAAACTAATTATTATTATTTTTTAACTGTTGTAATAATACTCAGTACCGATACCAGGCTGTTACTGAAAACACTGGATTCAAGATTCAAGATTTCTATTGGTCACGTGCATAGACATACAGGTACAACACACAGTCAAATGTATCCTAAAACGCTCCTTATGACTTACGACATTTTTTACGACATTTTTAAATATATAAATGTGGAGTTGAGACAAAAATAAATAAATGAAGAAATTTCTACAACAAAAATCTAAAATAAATACTTAAACTAGACTACCAAGTGACAGGAATGCAGCTATAATTTGAATATCATTTAAATAAATGTAGCAGCGGTATGTGCATATGGATCTGGTATTGGAAAAGCCTGAATGATTATGCAATAGCTGAACTAAACCAAAGACACAAAGATGAGGGTGCGAGTAACACATACGAGCAACTGGGTTGTGTCCCAAGCACCTCCCTGCTCCCAACATAGTGCACTTAAAATACAAACGCCCGCACAAACTGTGTAAAACATGGCCAACAAAGGGTTGCCTGCACATTCAGCAATGTCCAGGGGTCTCATTTATAACCGTTACGTACGCACAAAACGGACCTAAAATATGCGTACGGCTCTTTTTACGCACAAGTTGTGATCTATAGAAAAAAAAACTTGACAGCAGAATGTGCGTATATGTGCGCAAACTCGGACCCATGCGTACACACATTTAGGAAGAAAAACGTGACCGCGAGTGAAGAGATTCCAAGAATCAAAACGTTTTCAGTCATGTGTACAATACAGATTACGTTTCTTTGTGCAAGGAATTTCTTTCGTTGCTTTCCACACAAAAATGCCGAGGTTAGGTTAAGCAATTTAGTTTTTAAACAAAACAATATTAGAACAAAAGTATGTTAAAAAAAATTGAATCAACGTCAGGTGTCAGTGTTGGATAACTGTTGGATTTTGTTTAGATTTTCAAATCTAATCAACGTTGAAATAGCATCGTCATTCCAACGTTGATTTGACGTATAACTCAAATGTTATTTATATTTCTATGTTGAATCCATAGTTAGTTAACAACACCAATTCAACCATTTGGTATTCAACGTTGTTTTGACATTGAATTAATGTTTTTTCATAAACTGACATTATTTCAACCACATTTAAACGTTTAATGTCGGTCAGATGCCAGCTGGGTAGATACCTAGATGTGTGCTTTTGGAGCTTTGTGCTAAACTGGGTCCAGTGTTAGAGAGACGAACCTCGCAATCCCGGTACAAATACAGACAATAAGGGCTCCATATGAAAACTAATTCATTTTTGTAAATAGAAAACACCTGCATTCGATTAACTATCAAGTTAACTGCGATGCTGACATGGCCCTGACAAACGTGGATGCACGATAACCTGATAACTCCTGTATCCTGGAACACGATGTCTGGCTTCTTGGTAAGCTAAAAAAACAGTGTGTAATTCCTAACTATTCAGTGTACATGTATTGAATCGTGTATTTTATGAAATGCAGGTGACAGCGGCTACCTTCTGAAGTGCTGGCTCCTCACCTGCTTTAAACCCCCAGAGCGCAGGGACTTCACTATGGTGGCGAAATGTAGGTGGTGAAGTTTAGATGCATCTGACCACTGATTTTTATTTCGGGCACTCACTTTGTTTACAGCTGTAGTAACCTGCTGCCAATCACTACATTTTTTTTTGTTTGTCACCCCACTACTGTGACCAGCAAACAAAAGTTTTTTCAGTTTTTAACCCCCATGAGCACATCTATTTCAGTCTCAGAGAAATTTCTCCTCTTTCATATCCCTTCGGCTGCCATGATGCTTTTTTTCAGGTTCACGTCGGGAGCTTAACTATTCATGAGGTGATTTGAATTTACCATGTATGGTTGAACGGGGGCGTGTCGAGGGCAGAACGTGCCGCAAAATCCACGTGCGAACACTTCCAGGTAGGGTGCGATTTATAGAGCTGAATTGGCGTGCAGGTGTGTGTGCGTGCGCACGTTTTCATAAACCTGACTTTTCCTTTGCGTACGACATTTTCGTCTTTTGGTCGTACGTACACATTCAGTATGAGTTCTCTGCAATGTTTTATAAACGAGGCCCCTGATCTCCATAATGCACATTCCGGGGACTATACGGGTTTAGAAATTTCTCATATGAAAAAGAATTACATAAAACATCTAAAAGTTTTATACTGCCAGAAACAATCGCTTATGTGGCACATACCACAAAAGTGGCCGATTTCTCATTTTCTTCATGTTTGACTTCCATATAAATCTCATATGTAGTTATAACTGCATACAAAATGCATATTAATTGAATACAATGAGAAACTTACATATTCTTAATTAAAAATTTTTCTCAATCTAATTTCTGTACAGTCTAAAGGAGCGGTTCAGGACACATTTCACTGCGTGTTGTACCTGTATGACTATGCATGTGACAAATAAAAATCTTGAATCTTGAATCTTGAATCTTATATAGTTTTACCACATATAAGCAACATATGTGTGCTTTATTCATACATGAGGAAAATAAGAAATCGGCCACTATTGTGGGATGTGCTACGTAAGAGATTGTTTCTGGCAGTATAAGACTTTTAGAAGTTTTATGTATTTCTTTTTCATATGGGTTATAACTTACTAAGCACCCCCTATAGGAAGTAGGGAGCTATTTCAGGTTTAGACAGATTACTTGTTTAAGAAAAGGAAAAATTCATCATCAGATTTGGTTATCAGTATCAGCAGAACCTACCACCGTGGTATCGGTATCGGACATGAAAACGAGGTATTGAGCTTCCTCTGGTTCTAATGGGGCAGTTGCAAGTTGGTGGAAACTGTAGGTTTAGATCTTAGGACTGCTATCAACACTGGTCATAAATTAAAAAATGTAATTCATTTTTCATTCAAATGACTAGGGCATAGTGAGCCTGTCAGTAAAACCTAACAGAACTGGGAGCTTCACAGTCTGGGGCGAAAAACTGGAGAATGCTTGATTTTTCTTGTTTTTTTTTCGTTTTTGGTGTTGTTGTTGTTGTTGTTGTTTAGCCTCTCTGTCAGACCGCTATTGGCCTTGACCACAGCCTAATGTGTTTGCACCTTTGGTGCCTCGACTCTGTTCCTTTGTTGTTGAAGTGCATCGATCGGCTGTTCGCCAGCATTATACTCACACAGGCACCTTGGAGGATCTACTCCAGCGTCCTCCAACTCCGAGCGCAGAGGACATCCAGACGAAGAGCGTAGCAGAAGTCTGGCTCATCAGCCCACGAGCTGGCAGTCCGCTCGGGGAATATGCTCAGTCCCCTGTCTCCTACCTGTCAGGATGGTCGGGGGGTTGGGGAGGAGGAGGTGGGAGAAGAAGGCTGAGAGAGACGGTGGGCTAAAAAAAAGGAGCTAGAAAATTCAAAAGGAATAATTACTGCAGATCAGGTGGTTCATGTACCATGTGACAGTAGCTCCATCACTGAATAATCAATCGGTATCATTGGCTCAACTGTGGTCAGCCGGTTTCCTGACCTTCGGCTTGTTCGAAAACTCTTAGCTCACTGAAAACTCATGAATGTTTAAAAGACAGATAGAAAACCCTGAAATGATTGAAAGACAGGCAAAACTTTTTTTGAAGGAACAGACTGACCAAACATCCTAACACGGCTAATGACAGGGGCATGAGAATTGTAGTTTTTATTGAAAATATATACTTATTTTCTTTCCAAACTGGCAGACTCTCTTGAATTTTAATGTGATGTTGAGGAACAGTTCTCCAGGCTTCCTGAAGGACTTTCAAAGACTCCTTTTCAGTCCAGTCCCCAAATCTGACCAATTTCAGAGAAATTATGTTGTGTGTTAAGTTACATAGTGATCTATATATTAATCAACAGAACATTAAGGCCTGATCCAGTGAAGAAACAGGAGCAGATGATTCCAGATGATCAGGCGGTGATCAGTATACTGGTGGTGCTGAATGCTGAGTGGTTGGAACTCCGTTATCTAGGCTCCATGTATCTTTAGACACAGTATAACTGTTGTTCCCATTTCGTTAATTTAATCTCCTCAATATACCAAAGGCAAGACAGTGTGACAGGCAGAACATATATATATATATATAAATATATATGTATGGATAGTAGATGTCTTCAATTATCCTCATATTTTCATCTGGATATTAATAACAGGTAATCAACTGCATTCATTCCTTGGTAGCTTTTAGCCAAACTGTCCCAAGGGATGAAACTAGATCTTATCGCGTGTCCACATCCCACCGCAAAGCTGTAATAAGATGGAAAATCCCCTGTGGACGACACAAAAAAAACCTCCCGATTACTTGAATGTGTCGCTTGGCATGAATACATTTGCATAACGACAATTAGTCACCAACCGCTTTCATTGATTGTTAGCATCGTTAGACCTCTTGACTGAACAGTTCCATTAAAAGCACACAGTGCTAACACACTGTCTTCACTAACAGTGAAAAAACTTGTACACCTGAAGGCAGTTTTAAAGCTGGAATGAACTTCGGGCCACCCATTATTTAAGACCCTTCAACACACAGAGACCTCCTACATCTTCTGCCTCTAGATGGGGTTTTTAAACCACGCTTGTAGCATTCCTGAACCTTAACTGTGATTCCACTCTGACTCTGCAGCTTTTCTCCCAAAGGAGACGTTCTGGAGAACCAGCCGCACAAGGTGAGGTACAAACGGCCGGTCATCGCTCCCGCCGTGATTTAAGACAGGCCAATAGGAACCTTGGGAAGGAGACAGCCTTGTCAGTGACGGACTTTCTTACAGGCCCAGTGACCCTGTCCTCGCAACCCTACAGATCTAAAGATGTAGTGACACAGAAAGCTCACAGATAATTAAATATTGATTTTTGTTCCCTGCTCCTACATAAAATTGTCCTGAGCCTCCCAGTAGTAATTCTCATTTTAGGGAGAAAAGTGGGGGTGTGTGGAAGAGGAGGGAATCAGAAAGTGCGAATTGCCTGGTCAGGCACTATTTTATGTACAGGTAGGACATCAGTGGTCAGG
Organism: Ladigesia roloffi; assembly: GCA_037577295.1. NCBI lineage: Eukaryota > Metazoa > Chordata > Actinopteri > Characiformes > Alestidae > Ladigesia > Ladigesia roloffi. Next base: position 10,204,259 of record JBBKCR010000034.1, on the reverse strand, counting down.
TGTGGCTTAGTGGTCGGGTAAGATACGACAGCGGTTCTTCTGGTTCTCCTCTCAGAGCTGGGAACCGTCTTATAGCTCTTATAGCTGAACACTCTACAGTGCCAACACTCTAAACGCCAGACCCATCATCAGGAGATGGTTCAGGACAAATGCAAACTTGTCTAGCTCTCCCAGGGTCCCTCCCCCATGTGGACCAGTGTATTATGTTAATTAGCCCATGTGCTTTGACAGTTTTCCACTAGCACAAGGAATCACACCATCTCTCCATTACCAATAAAATGACCCACACCAAGCTGAACACGAGCTGATCGACGGGAGACGAGCTGACAGCATTGCTGCCTTCTGATTGGTCAAGAATGTTGTTGTCATGACAACAGACAAGTTTGAAAAAGGGCAACTTTTTTTTCAGTCCAAGAATAAACGCTAACAAGTTACCTGGGCTAGTTTTTTTGCACACAGCGATAGAATACCAAGAAACATTTTTTAAAATCAAACAAGACTAGGTAATAAAAGAACACATTAATAAAATGAGATCTGATGAAAAAAAACTTTCTGCTAGTTCGACTCCATGGACGGGGTTTTGGGACGACTGGTCATAAACTGTGCTGGAGAATTGAAACAGAAACTGACCGACTTTCCAGACTGAGATCAAGATGTGCTGTAAATTCCGTACACTCATAGTATGGTTTAGGTACAGCATGGTTTCTGTAGACCGGTGGAATGCCTTTAGTTTTCCTCTCCATGTGGATGATGGTACCAAGTTTTCAGGTGGAATTTGGCTACAGTTGAATTAAAAATGAGATTTATGACAGAAATCTGTAAACACATTTTCTTGTGAACGTCAACAATTAAATAAGATTGTGAATGCAGTTTTTTAGTCTATAAAGTCTTTGGGAAGCTGGGTTCCTGAGCAAGACCCTTTCCAAGAAGGGCAGCTGGATGGCCTACTTGTTAGGGCATTGGCCCTGCAATCAAAGGATAGGGGTTCAAATCCCACTGCTAGCTTCACCCCTGAGGTACTAGTGAGCAAGGTATCGTCCCCTCACACTGCTCCCCAGGTGCCTCACTGGTGGCAGCCCACTGCTTCACTCAGTTAATGCAGTAAAAAACTATTTTCTTCAGGGTAAAAAAAAAGTAATTAAAAAAAAACATTTTTAAATGAACTGTTCAACCTTCAACAAACAACTTAAAACGAACTGCCCTGTATTTAATATACACTGCACTTTCTCTGTCCTACAAGATTTTCCACAATGATTTCTTGCTGTCTGCCTCTAGATCTGCATTTCTGCACACTTAACGACTCCACTGCTAGAACACAGTGTCTGTCAAAATGTTGTGTTGTGTTCATTCAACCTTGTACCGTCGCTGCTGTTATGGCTCTTATGTTTTTCTTGCTCTCCCTCTCTAGCTCTCTTTTGTCTGTGTGTGTTTTGACCTGTCTGCACTTGTGTAGTCTTTTGGTGTTTCTGGTTTTGTTCTTGTGTTGCTCCGTGGTCCTGGAGGAACGTTGTTTGGTTTCACTGTGTATTGTGTATATGGCCGAAATGACAGTAAACCTTTCTGACTTAACTTGGCTTTACTCTGTTTTACACTAATGTTGAATAAAACATCAGAGAACCACTAGATACATACTGTCCAGCTTGTCTCATCCTTAAACCTGTTCTTTTACAGTGTAATGAATATTGTTCCAAAGTCCAGGTATTTATAGAATTTTTCATTGAGCTGCCCAGAGGTCTCTCTAATTTTTGTGTGATAAATTTCCTTTTTTATAATTGTGTATAATATCACTGTGTATAATATTACTGTACGTAATAACACTAAAATATAATTGTATATGAAAACAATATTACTGTATATACTATCACTATAAATTAAATGTTACTGCATAATGTTGCTTTAATTAAAATCAGTGTTTACTATGAATAAACCACTGTCAGTCACATCACAAACATATAACTGTACCTAATGTCACTGTATATCCCTGTAGTCATTGTATATAACATCACTATAAACAAATTCCCCATAATTATCACTGCAAATAATATCACTATGTATATAACTGTAGGTAAAATCTCAGGTGGTGAGACTAAAATATCATTTTATATAATATCACAGTATAAAATGTCCCTGTAAATAATTTCATTGTAACCTTTCTGTAAACGTTACAACTACGTAAACCCACTGTTAATACGATGACTGTAATATCATTACATATGATATCAATACACAATATAATATTGTACACAATATAATTATATGACTATAATTGTAACATTACTGTAAATATCACTAGAGTGTCTTTATATGTAATATCACTATAAATAATATCACTGTAATTATACCATATATAATATCACTATAAACAATATCAGTCTGCACTGCCTATTTACTTCACACATCTTCAGTTTTTCTAGGATTTTTTCTTGCATTCAGCCAGTGGCCTCTATAATAGAGTTTTTTAAGCAAATCCATTAGAATGATGGTTGGTTTTGAACTGGATTTCACAGTTTGCTTAGTTATACCTTAGTTATACCTTAGTATAATAATTGGAGTGCTCCCTTTGGCAGAATATACAGCAAATAAAGTAACTATTAAAGTATACTGAGAACAGTCAATTATACTGTGCTGCTATCCTGACTTTATATTTGACCTGTTCAGTTTACAGATGATATAATACTGATGAGACTGGGATATTTCTTTAAGGCCCTGTTATGTTGTCCGTCCTGTTTCGGGTCACGGATGGAGATAAACATGGTCAGTGGGCAACGCTAGTATAGCAATAGGAGTCTGTGAAATAGTTTATGAGTGATAGCTGTCGAGAAAGGGCATCTGAGGCTGCCCTCACTGAAATGGCGCCAAATTACTGGCATTAAATCCATAATTAGAGTGTAATACTATAATCAGAATTTCCATACGGGTCACTGTAATTTAAAGCGAATTACTGGCACCGGAGCAGGCTTAACCCCAACCCTCGCTCAAAATAAAGAACAGCCACAGCAGTTTTATGGCCGGCGTGACCAGGTACCGTTTCCCGTCGCCAAAAGCATCAGTGACAGTCTCTGACGAGGGAATCAGGTTCTCTGGCTCGCCTTTGTGTTCCGCAGACTTGGAAACTTTAACTGCCGCCTGTCCCTGAGAGCCATCTGAATATGGATGAGGCAAAAATTAGTTAAACAGAAGAGGCTGTTGCATTCATTAAGTCACCCCTACACCCAGAAACAGCATCATCTTATTCATGCTGTTACCATGCAAATCAGTGATAATGAGATGCTGATTATGTTTTTAATCACAGGGGGAGAGAGAGAGAGAGACAGAGTGAGGGAGAGAGAAAGAGAGGCTGTAGGGGGGAAGGTGAGCCGAAACAACAAACTTGCTAACCTCCTGCAATCAAATTCACCGACACAATAAACGAACCGCTCTATGAGCAAAAACGTTCCGCTGATGGTGTCGTACCTCCAGTTCCAGGAAATTGTATCATCTGTCATTTATTTATTTATTTACTTTCTATTTATTGCTCGCTCTGTTATGTCTGCTCTGTGTTAATGCTCTGTTTTACATAAGTTGATACTCTGCTGCCCCCGGTGGGCTGTGGAGGTACTGCATGTGGGTTGTGAGGGATTGTTTAAAATAAATACATAAAAATTGGGGGGTTTTAATGTTTTTGATTGATGTTGAAGTATAAAATATTATGAGAACTGAACAAACAACCCTTTGGATTAAAATTAAGGTAGTTCTTCATTTATAGGAGTAGCCTAGTAGGTAAAACAGTCGCCTGTGGACCCAATGACCACAAAGCCACAGGTTCAAACTCCCACTTTTGACCAAAGCGTCTATGAGCAAGACACTGGATGAGGGTGTCACTTTATATGGCTGGAAAGTGTTTTATATCTTATCATAGGTGAGGAATCAGAATGACAGAATGATGGAATGTGTGTTGATCAGAAGGTCTGGGTTGCCACAGAAATAGTTTGAGATGTCAAACAGGGCCACAGATCTTACATTTGGGAATGGCTATGCTTGGCCTCATCATTTTTTTAATCATCGGTGATGCCAAAGGTGACCAAGAAAAACTTTTTTTCATTTGTGTGTGTGTGTGTGTGTGTGTGTGCATGTGGTTGTGCAATGATGTGTTAGTGGCGGGCCACCCAGTTTGAATGCATCATGAGTTTGAGCTAGTGGGTGGATTTCTCTGGGGAAAAAGTGAGTATATAGTCCAAAAATAAATAGATAATTTAACATAAAAATGGCATAATTAAAATAAATGAACATTGCAGTTCTGAGATAGAACTGAGATAGAATTTTTATATTTACTTACATAAAATCCTTACATATATGTAGATGCACACACACACATCAGCTTTGCCTTGATTTTTAAGATATGAAAATATTCTTAATTTCTTTTATTTTAATAAAAAAGACAAAATATCCAAATAAGAAAAATGATGCAGTCATAACAGAAATTGAATCATTCAAAGAAAACAGAAAGAATCTCTCGTTTACTCTTCAACAAAATGGCAATAATTAACTTTGATGAACTCCTAGTACTGTTTGTCAATCCAGCTGGTCTCACTGTGAGAGGAGAGTGTGGATTACAGCGTTTTTATACTTTTCCTCATTAAAAAAGATGTGAATCAGGTGATCAGTAATCAGTCCCTCATAAAGCAGAAGGAGGTGTTTGTGTAGGAGTTGAACAGGACTGGTTGTCCTACTAATAGGGATGCTGATTTAAAAATGTTTTCTCCATCTTGCTTGCTGAACATATAGACTGATGAAAAAAAGAAGCACTGTACTGTCCTGCTCACAACTCCAAACACATCTACATTCACACAGATTCAGTCGTGCCGGACCACAGTTTCCTCCTCTTCAGGGTGTGAATGACGCATTAGCTCTCACTTATCTTAGCTTAACACTATTTCTGCTGACATAAAATACACACACACACACACACACACACACACGAACACTCACACGCACACACACACAGACACACACACTCACGGATGTCTATAATTAAACAGAATCATGTGTGAAGTCAATCAAAACTGGAAGCATGAGCAAAAACATTGTTAACAAACTTTTTTTACAAAGTAGCCCTCAACACTTCAGCATTCCTGTCTGTCAGATGCTGGTCATGGAACAGCAGACTGTTTTCATCTGGGAGTGCAGAGAAATCCAGCGTGTCAATACCAAGTTGGTACTGTTCTCGAACAGGTAGAACCTGCTAGAACCACGGCCAGTGGAAAAGGCCTATATGTCAATATATAAATATGCTTAATATGGCAAATATGCAGTAAGTAGGTCTGAAAAGTGAATGTAAATAGTGATATTCAATTGAAGTAACTTTAATGAAGAACCAAAAGATCCACTACACTGGTGACAACTTTTGGAGACTTTTCCTATTAAGTGAAATTTTATTTACTTCATCAATCACTACTGATCAATTGTGCTTGGAGAGAATGCTCCCAAGAGCCTATAAGTCCAGCTGGTACTGTTCTAGAGTGGTAGAGCCTTTTGAACACACTGTGTGCTGGAAATATGTGCTCACAAACAAAAATTCAATAAATCAGCCTGAAAATCACTTTAAATGGTTATGATCAAGAAATGTAACTTTAATAAAGAACCTGATTACAACTGAAACCTCCAAGAAACCCAACTTTTGTAGCTTTCCTGCTGTTAAGGGAGATTTTATTGAAGCCGTCGAAACAGCCCCTATATATCAATACTGCCCTTGACGTAAATGGTGCCGAAGCTCTCGGATCTCTGACAGGCCCAAGTTCTCACCAGAAGCTCTCAATGCATTTAAATAGCAGACAATTTGACACTCGCTGCTCGATATTACGCCGTATTACTTATTTACCGGCCGGGGACGTCGTCTGCCAAACTGTGAGACAGACAGCTTTCCGCACATAAACACACAATAAAGCGAAGCTGTTCCGCCGCGCACAAAGCCACTCGGCGCCGCCACCGCACTTCTCTCAGATGTCTGATTAACGCGAAGCCCTCTCCTTCCATCTGTAACATTTTCCAGCGTCTGAAACTGTTTGGAGAGTAATTAGTATTCTCAAGTGGACAATCCAAAACAAGATATTTTCACTCTATCAACATATCACCGAGATCTATGTATGTAACCCTGATGGAATCGAGATGGGAGGGGGAAAAAATAGAAGAAAAAGCAGGTTTTATTGCCATGTTAGGACAGAATTACTCATGTGTTATTGCTGGCTGAGCGCTGTACACTCCGAAGTGAGGAGCAGATGGGCACCGTGTACAGGGAGCAGATATGGAAACAATTTCAATCTGAAATTTGGCAGCGCTCGACTCGCGCCTATGTTTTGCTTAACGGCAAAAATCATCCGCTTCTTCGCCGAGAATGTGTTTATTTATCGCTCGAGGAAAATAATCAATTTTCTCATAATCTTGACCTCGGGAAAAAGTAAACCGGAGTCTTTGATAGGCCGAGCGGGACTCCGGGTTCAAGGACACACACGTTTCGAATCTCAGATGTAAATCGCCATCCACTCTCTCTCTACTGAAATGAGGCTGAGGTGCCCACATGATCTTCCACTGCTAACTTTTAATTGCAGGGTTGAAAGGAGGGCTATACCGGCCGCTAATCTGCTTTTTGTTTTCACCACGCTCTTCAAAAATGTTCCATAATGCACCTTGGCCTGGACCTGAGATTGCAGGAGAAACCTAATATTTGTGTTTGACCTTTTGTCGAGGTTCTTCAGAAAGTTCTTCATATGTACAAAAATGATTCATCTATACATGAAAATCTTATTCAGGGTCCTTCCATGTTCTTCCAGAACACCCCATTATCTTCAGGAGGAATGTTCTGGAAACCTAAATATCAATGCACTTAATAAAATAAACCTGTCCTTCCATGTTTACAAACTTCTACAAAGACCTCAATTTGACATTTCTAAAAATCAACCAAAAATGGTTCTTCTGTGGCATCACTCCAAGCAACACCCTTTCGGCTCCTAGTGCATCTGGTGGAAATTCTGGAGGTTGTAACCTTAGGTAGGTGTCACTACTTTAAAAAAAAAAGTTTTCAAAGCAACTTTGAAGTACAAAATGTCCTTCAATCTCATACATCATCAAAAATCATCCTAGAAGAGTTTTTTGGGGAACAAAAGTGATGTTTATTCTGGAAGCTGAACTCCTGCTCTGCATCTTCTTGACTACTGTATTTTCATATCCAAAGACCTGCGCATTATAAACACAACAGGCGGTCCAAAAGATAATTTGATGATAAACAAATGTTAGACTGAGTTTCTTATATTGGAGATCTTCCTGTTGAGTGAGTAGAGTCTCATAATTGGTAATTGTATCAAAGCTGTTCGACCCAGTGAAGCCTAGAAAGCACGGATCTTCTAAGTGTTGAGTCTTGGATCATCTAATTCTTCATCCTCTTGCTCCTGAGGAATTTTTTCTGTCGCTGTCACCCTGGGCTCGGCCTGGTCGGGCTGTTTTGTTTATTTTGGAGAGCCCAATTAATCAAATCCAAATTGAATTGAAGAAAAGGTCCAATCGGGATATTCGTCCTGTACTTTAACATCCACAACATGTTCATTTTTTCATGCCCAAGCTGTTCCAACACATTTCAAGTGAGCTATCTCTTTGCCAACCATTCAAGAAACACCCCCCCCCCACCCCCCCTTTCTTGCAGAGAAGCATGGAGCAGCTGTGATGATTTCATTTCCATACTAATAACCAACCAGAGCTCCGGCAACCGGCACGCATTTGACTTTTATTGTTACTTACGTCTCCCACAGTTTAGCTGGGAAGAGAGAAGAGAGGAGCCACGCATCCGTAATGAAGTGTTTGGAGCTGCCGTTGTCTGGCAGGATGTACGGCCCAGCATTGAGGTGTGGATGCTCCTGAGAAACCTGGAGCTCCTTCGACAAAAGCGTACACTTCTGCAGCTCTATACCCCTTACAACACGAGCGTCACAGATCTGTGCCAGAGGCGCAGCAAAGGGTAAAATATTATCATACAGCAAAACATCTCATTAAACGAAAGTTCTCTCAACTTGTGTTGGTGCTCGAGGTGTCAGACGTAATGCTCAACTTTGTATGGTATTTCCATGTCACATACAACCAAATTTATTGTAATTTAAAAGTTTTTTTATAATAATAACAACCCCTACTGGTGTGTTTGGGCTATGTGTACACCATTTAAAATGGTATCACATGCAAATGGCCATAAAACACACACAAAAAAATTACTTTTAGGATAGTCTCACTCCCACAAGTGGGCGGGGAAAACCTGCAGAGGGAGGGGGTCCAGAGAGAGGTCGAGTGGCGGCGCGCCAAGAGCAAACTGTGAGAATAGAGGAGAGCAAACAAGTTTTAGATGGTTTTACATCATTTTTATTTATTGAAATCAGATTTTACTGATGCACTTTATGTTCTAAGCATGAAGCAGCATCTGGTGTGATTTCAGATCGTCTCTGAAGTGAAGCCCATTCGAGAACGTCTTTTACTGCTTTTGTCTGATACTCCCAGGCCCTTCTCGGACCTGAGCATCAGAAGAAGCACATGGCAACCATTAGGGAAACTCTACACCAGCGATGGCTGCTTCATATGGCACTTTGATCACTTAAAATCCAGCTTTAGGAAGTGGAGGCCACTTTCAAACCCCAATTTCTTCTTTTTTTTCTCCCCACTCGTCCTGGAATTTTAATTCAATCCTTTCTGGGTCATTCCAAGATTTTCTAAACTGGAATTATCCTTGTGTACGATGGTTTTTTTTGGGAGAACAACCTCACCAAAGAGCACAAAGGACAAGGTGAAGGTCTGAAACTCGAGCGCAGCTCTTGTGTTTGGACTGGCCTGGATGGGCTATGTGGAAAAAAATGTGTTTAAATATTTTGATTGGATTGCTTAACACATACCTGTGTACATTTCACTGGAAACACTCGGAGGAAGGATAGTTTTACAGGGTTTTCACAGCACGGGTTTGAAGAGATTTGTTAATCCTTCTTTTTGAAATGTATTACATTATAGATAAAACTTGATTCTGTTATGCTGGTAACTTGATCAAATTATACACAAATCATTATGAATATGATGTTTTTGTTTATTTTTTCTAAGTTGTCAATTACATTTACAGTGAATATGTTGTTGTCATCATTTTTTGTTTTTTGCTCAATAAAATCCTCCAGATTTTATTGAACAACACTACCAATGATGACGAAAGTGTTTTTTGCACATACTCCAAATACAGTGTTCCACAGTATAATGAAAACTAGTTTGACGTAGGTTGTAAGGATCTGAAAACGGACACCTTTCATATATATTTGCCATATATATTATACTTCAGTCAAAAAACAGCTTTTCCGCTCAAGTTACATGTTAACAAATATCACCTTCAGAATCAGAATCAGAATCAAAAAACTTTATTTATCCCGAAGGAAATTGTTTGTGGTGACCGCCACATTACACAGACA
>JBBKCR010000034.1:10027531-10048792 GCA_037577295.1 Ladigesia roloffi | reverse complement strand
CACACACGCACACACGCACACACGCACACACGCACACACGCACACACGCACACACGCACACACGCACACACGCACACCTATGGGGAGCCGCCAGACAGGCAGGAAACGTGATATACACAAACACACACACACTCCTCCAGCCACGGGCAGCTGCAGAAACATCTATAGAGGACGGCTCTTCTGGAGACGAGGCCACTGAGACACGGCTGCTGCTCTCCTGCCAGGACAAGGTCTCGGAGCTGCAGACTGAGGTCCAGATAATAACCAGCTACACTGATCTCCAGCGAAACCCTACACTCCACATAAATTCACATTTCATACTTTTACATTGTCTGCGCATCACAGCTGCATGTGAATGAAGACCCAAAGACCCTGATTGGTGCAATTTGGTGTTCAGAGACTCTTATTGGTGGAATGTGGAGTCCTCAAGGACTCTTACTGCCAAGTGCAGAGTATCTAATAAGACTCCTATTGGTGTTGAGTGTCCAAGACTCTTATTTATCCACTACACTATCCAACCACACTACAACACACACCAGTGTCTCTCCTGTTATAAACATTTGATGATGTCATTATTGTTTTCTGAATAAGTGCAACATATGGGACAGATTTGTTTAAAGTTACTTTTTAAAGTATAAGTAACCAGACAGAAATAAACATCTGTAGTAGAAAATTGGAACCCAGACTGAAAAAACAAACCACTAGAAGTAGTAATGACCATTCATATTCATATCTTTGTATTTCTTATTATTATTAAGATAATCTGGAGTGGTACTAGAATCAAAAACGTTTATTCATCCCGAAGTATTAATGTGGCGACTCCCACATCACGCAGACACAGAGAGACACAAGACACAAGAATAACAAAAAATGAAAATGAACCAAGTATTATAATAAAATAAATAAAACAGGTCTAATGAAGGTCTAAATAGAGTCTAATACAATACAAATTAAAATAAAATTAATAATCGGAAGCTGTAGTGACTCACAAGATCAGTAACTATGATTAGTAACTATATCTCCAGGGAATTTAGAGGGGAAGTAAATGAATATTATGATATTTATTGTTGTTGTTATTGTTAATTCTACTTAAACCTCTGTCCTGTTCACTGAGCTCCTTCTGCTGCAGCGTTTCGTCTGCTTGGATCTTCCTGTTTCCACCTGCGTGCTGAACGTTCTAGAGCTTATGTGAGCTTTCCGGTGGATTGAGTAGTTAGACGGGAATACGAAGTCGTGGAAAACAATACACATGTAAACACACACATACACACGCACAAAAATACACACCTCGTAGTGGTGACTTCATGGCGGCCTCCACCATGCCGACCAGCAGCTGCAGGCTCTTGGGGTCCTGCGCCAGGCCGGAGGCGAACGCAGCCAGAGCATCCGCATGTCGGCCCAGGTACTGAAGGGCAACACCCTGTCGGAAGTAGGCCTGCAAGGACAGAGAACAGTCAAGGTCAAAGGTCAACGTGGACCTGCTCAACGATCACAATACAAACAGATACTGAAGGCCGTCCCATTTTGCTTCAAACATTCAGACTTTCTTTTGTTTTAATGCACTTCTTCAAAGATTCCCATTTCCAGTCCAGTCCCAGTCAGCTTCTGAAGAATGTTTTTGTGTTAAGCCACACACAGACCTACGTATGAATCAGAACAAAGAGCATCTAAACCAGAGAAGGAACAGGAGCAGATGATTCCAGATGATCAGGGGGTGATCAGTATACCAGCGGTGTTCCCATTTCTTTCATTCTATCTACTCAACATGCCAGTTATAAGACAGAAAGCAGCATTTTGCATCAACAATGTGATTCACAATATATATGTACTTAGCTACTTAGTGGAGGAAGGTTAGTATTACCGTCCTTTTGGACTCAACTGCACCTCCCTCCAGTTCTAATCTGCACTCTGTATGCAGTTCTGGTCCTGGGGGACACCGACCTGCATATAATAACTTGATTTCCGCACAGAGACGTTTCATTTAGCTGCTTATATTCGAGTAGATGGCTCTTTCTATGGTCATGCACACACACACACACACACGCACACACGCACAGGCTTTGGTCTAGCACTGAAGGCAGCTCATTCACGTTCTGCACACATCGGCTCCTCAGAACCCCGTCTTTGTTCAGCAGTGGCCAGATAAGGGGGCGCGGAAACTGACACGTGGCAGTGAATTTGTGAAACCCGTCTGTAATTAATTTAATTTTGCACGGCAGGACGACCCCCTGATTACTGAGACGTCTCCTCTGTCCCGACCGCCTCAGTGAAACCAGCGGAGGCCTGACTGAACTCCACACATTAACCTTTAGTCTAAGCGTGTTATTACACAACCCCTCAGACACACTTCACCGTCATTCGCCTCGATGTGTGGGTGTGGGTGTGTGCGTTAGTTGGTTTGTGTGTGCACATGCGTGTGGTCTGTTTTACTGACTTTATAAGGACCAAAGTCTTAAAACAGGAAGTGTATCTTTTCTTTTTAATGAGTGGAGTGTTTACTTGTTAAACTAAATAAGATGGCACATTTCTCCCTTTATACAACAGGTCAGGGTTCAGTTTACTCGGAGTAGTGAAGACCAACAGAAATAAATAGTACTATAGACTAAATATCGCATTGGAAGTGTGTGTTTGTGAGTGTCTGAGGCGGTTGTGGAGGCCTGGTGATTTACTGCTCCTACTATGGGGATCAGAGCATCATCAAGTCAAGCCCTGTGCTTTACCGGAATAGAATCAAAATATGAATAAAACTAATATAGTGTAAAGAGGTTAACGAGGAGGTCAAATGTGGGTACAGTGTTCTTCATGCTCACAGTTAAGTTACACAGTTCGATACTGAATACTTGAGCAGGAAATGAGAGCAACAGATTTGCATTAAAGCCCCAGAGAATATGATAACCGTGTTCCTATGATCAAAAAATTATCATTATGTTGCAAACCATCAATGTTTGAATGAAAAAGAAAGATGTAATGTAACTTATCATTTCTTATCAGAGAGAGATGCTGAGAAACATTACTGGACTAGTTCTGGACTGGTCAACACATTCATATGTATGAATAGTTCACGCAGAACAAAGACCATCTAACTGAAGTCCTGAAGCAGTGAAGAACCAGGTGTTCCAGATGATCAGGCGGTGATCAGTATACTGGTGGTGCTGAATGCTGAGTGGCTGTATTGTATTTATCTAGTCCTTTTGTATCCTTAGGCCCTTTACAGCCTTTCGTACTGCTCTCATTTTTATTCTATTCAATTCGCCAAAGAAAAACTGTATATTTACACCAACTATTAATTCAATGCAAAACACAAAGAAATGGGGTGTGGTAGCCACACTCGTCCATCCAGTCCCATTTAATCAACCCTAAGTGCTTCCCATTTCAAGCAAATGCTTCCGCTACATGATTGCGTGAGTCTGGCGAACACACATTCCCACGTCCATTGGTTTTAAATCAATGTATTGATGAATTGAGAACAGTTCGCTCCTACGCCAAAGGGCCAATTAGCGAAGTCTAGCCGCAGCCTCCTTCTCCTTCCACCAACTTCAGCGCCTCCTTCCCATCTTCGGTAATCATCTCTTTTGTCCTCCCTTGCCTACACACACACACACCACATCATTTTCTCCTGAAAAGCAAGAGAGCGGCGCCTGACAGGCGTGTGATCTTCACGTCTAGTCAATCACGAATGCAATCAGGGTCCACAGTCAGTCCGCCATCTCTGAGCAATTCCCCCGCTGTGTACACGAGGCTGGAGCTTCAGGAAATGCTCCTGAACATCTATCTTCCATTCCTAAGTCTGCATCTGAAGAAGTCCATTCACTGGAAAAAGCTAATCATAAATAAAATTCCTCAAACAAACAAACAACGAAACCAGCACCGCAGCACTGAAACTGCCCGACTATGCAATTCAATTGCAGGAGTGTTCCACAGCGATGGCCCTGTTCAAATTCCTGACAGGGAGTGCAAACAACTGACAGCTTAAGTAGCAGTAGACCGGCTCATTAGCATATTTAAACTTGAAGGGCAGTCCCGTGTTTGACTCTGCATCGTCACACTGACAGGTAATAGGATGCCAGACTTGCACTGTTACAGAAAGGTATAGAGGAAACTTGTTTTATTTGACATATATTTATTTACAGTTGCTCATGCAACGACTTTCCAACGTTTAATAAAAAAACAAAATCCTGTGGTTTATGAAATAAATGGATAAGAGGTGCAATGCCTGTGGTGTGAATGGCAGTCATCACATTCAAAATGTGATAGAATTCATACTAATTACCCATAATAATTAATGATAATAAGATGAGGACAAGGTTGAGGGTGGCGTTATGCCTATAGCATTCATCAGTATAGGAAAACTCATCTCTCCAGGCAGCAGGTCCACTTCCTGCCAGACCCTGAACCTGACCAGTTTCAGAGAAATGTTTTTTGTTTGTGAAGCCACACATTGACCTTTGTATGAATCATTGCAGCAGAACAAAATGCCTGAACCAGTGAAGAAACAGGAGTAGATGATTCCTGGGGTCGGTATCCCACACAGGGATTAAGACTAGGACTAGGAGTCTTGGACTACCCTTTCCTTTTCAATGAGAAATCTCTTCACAGCACTACGAAATCCAGGACTACACTTAAACCCTGTCTGGGAAACCAACCACAGATGATCAGGCGGTGATCAGTATACTGGTGGTGCTGAATGCTGAGTGGTTGGAACTCCTTTATCTAGACTCCTTGTATCTTTAGGCACTTTGCAGCCTGTAACACGAAAAGATTTTGTTCCCATTTCTATCATTTAATCTACTAAATCTGCCAAAATAAACCAGTCTGACAGGCAGGAAATAGCTCTTTTTGATACGAAAAATATAAAAAATAAGAAGTGGCTTAAGACTGAAATTTACCGCATGACGAGACCCCCCCAGTTGGTCATGAAAAGTAGTGAATTGTGAATTGTGGGCTCGCTTTCCTCGACTGTCGGACGCGATCGATTGCCAGCCTACCTGAGGAGAAGTGTGGAAAAGGTCAAACTAACGCGCCATGATCAATACACGCATACCGAATTCAGGGTTCCAACTAGCCAGTGATGGCACAGAGAAGAGCTCGGCTTCTCGCCTGCTACCAAATCAGCAGATGCGGCACTCAGGTGAGAGTTGACTGTAATTTTCATTACATCGCCTCTTTGTAACTCGTGATTCAAACTTTATTTTTGATGACGGTCTCCTGGGAAAGCAGTTTCCAGATTGCATGGCGAAGATGCACCAGTCCTGGCAGGGCATGTGTCTGGATGCTAATCAGCCAAACATCATCATGTAGTTTATTCTTGCTCCAGTTCCAGGACCAATTTCGGCTACACTGCTTGCCTATCATACAGCAGTGGTTCTCCATTTTGGTGATTTTTGATGCATAATTTAGCCTTTCCCACTGCTAAACCTGCTAAACCTGGGTAATTTGTGGAATTAGAGCCATTGGAGCAATAAATAAGCCAAAATGCATGGAAGGTAAGCGTTGTCCTGGACCAGAAACACTGATAAAGCGAGGCTACAGGAACACAGGAGCTTTGCATACACCTCAATTATTGGCGATAACTTGAATAAATCAATGCCAGATGGTTGCTGTGCAGAGACCTGGGCTGGAGGAGCAAAGCAGTCTGCAATCGAACACCAACGGGTGCTTCAGAATGCATGAACAACATTAGCAGAGCTGTAGAAGTAGCTTTAACATCTCCTGCTAATTTCTCCACCCGTACCACACCTGGGAAATCTTTTATTCAGGGCGCCTCGCAGACAGTGGTGTGCCAGAAGCGTGTCAGTAGAGCATCTGAGGCGAGATGTTCGCCTTCTCTTCTGAGGCCCTGCAGGCAGATTAGTTAAAGGCCCATCACTTCGACCTTCCCCGGCTCCCTTTTAGGACCGTTCACCTTCATGCATGTCCCTGCGCCGTGGAACTACAGACCATGGATTTCCTGCCACTCCCTGAGCCGCTGTAGGTGTATAATAAGCTGGTCTCAAAACACGACAAGCTTTTATTAATGCAAGAGGTTCAACACGAGGGTCTCCAAGGAGCAGTTGAGCAGTTGAGGCCTCTTCTTCTGAATCCTTCGAAAACTGTGCATCAGCAGATCTGATTAAATATGAATGCGCTATCAAACATAAATGGGAGTATCTTTCCAGAGTCAAGATAGCAGCATCAGCAGAGCCGGGAAGGCAGCGGGATACAGATGGGTTGAGGATTGCGATCCCTTCTCATCTTTTAGCACATTACGACAAAAAATGTTCCGATCTGAAAAAGACTTGTTCTCTCGCCAGCAACACCCCTGCCTTTGATACTGGAGAGGCTCTATTTGGAGCCTACAGCTGCACAATATGGACAGAATATCGTTATTCCTATTTTACCGCTACATGTTTAGTTTGCGACACCTTTCAAAACATTAAAATGCTTGTAAATACATTTAAAGACTTAGCATATTTATATTCACTCCTCCATGCAGTCCATGTGCGGAAACTAGGCTTGTTTCAAATCGTAGTTTTGGTGAATTCAACACATTCACAGTCCCCTTATTCACTTTAGTCTCACCCATTGATGATGAAGCTGTTAGAAGTGTTTCGGCCCTAGGAAACGAGCTGCATTCTAGGGCAGCCAATCAGAAAAGAGATCGTTTACATACATTAGTCTAAGGGGGCACAGTACATGGAAAAATCCTGTTATGTTCTAAGGGGTAAACCAGTTAATAATGTACAAATTATTTATGGTTTTTTGGCTCGCAAACCCGCAAAAATTAAGCTGAAAGTAAAATGTAGAATAAGAGCCTAACAGGGTCTTTAATTATTAAAGATGAATGGAATTAGACTTGTGTTGTATTCATCAGGAAACTCACCAATGTGTATTTTCATATCGTGACCTGATACCAGTATTGCAGAGAATAGTCTCGCAATAACGAATAACAGACAACAATATTGTGCACCTCTAGACCAAACAGGCAACCAGCAGTCAGGATCAACTTTAAATCAGGATCTTTAACCACAATTTAGAGTTGGACACCTCATCTTTGAAACAATCACCAGGGGCGGCCAGTTGGCTTCTACAGGCTCGAAGAGAAACAAAGACAGATAACGAGTCCTGTGAAGCGGCAACGCTGACGTCAGTTCATTACCGGCGCCTAAAAAACGATGCCCTCAGCCTAGGTGACTGCGAGAGGTCTGTTTTCTCTTCCAGCTTGGAGCTTTTGCAGCTGTAATTGGACTTGAGTGCCTCGTTCGTGCCCATGCACGCATTTGCAGCCAAAAGAGGAGGATAGCGAGGACCGACTGAAAGATAATGGGACACACAGAGTGCTAAAAAACACGCCTCGGAATGCAGAGGAACGGGAAGGCCAAAAAGACGCTCAAATAGCAACTGTTTAGCCGTTCGTGTCTAGTAACGAGTAAACAAGCAATGTGTCAAGCGAAGGAGGGAGGGAGGCAGAGTGGACAGATGGCGAGAGCCGTGAGAAGCGAGGCTGGGTTTTTATAAGCTCTCCTCATGGCTGGTCATTGTCCAGCAGCTCTGTTTCCAGGTTGCCTGGAATGCAGATGCTTAGATCTCCCAGGCGATTACCAGATAAATGCACGCTAATTCACAACACATGCGGCCGCCCCAAATATAGACCTGCTAATTCTTTGCAGCGCTCTCGAGGCTCCACGTTTGATCAGGCCTTGGTGTTGTTTGCCCAGGCCTTCGGGTCCAGCCGAACGGTGTCTTTGGTGAATTCGGATAAACACAGAGCAAATGTGTTAAAGGCACAGGCCAGAAGTTTGGCCTCACTCTGTACACTGCTCTATTAAAAATATATATAAAAAGAAAACAGGAGAACTGGTTTTGAAGGGTACCAATATACAAGGTCAGTCCAGTTTAATGCATAGTAAAATAAACCCACCTTGCCTCTATCACAGCAGCACAGGCTCACCACATCCTTTCCAGCAATGTCTGAAAATAACTTGTGTACAAACCCTCCCAACACCTTTCCAAGCAGAAAACAGTTCTGTCTGAATTGCAGGAGCTCATTTAAAACTTGTGGGTCTCCAGCTAGTCCCTGAAGCTCAATGTGAGAAAGATCTGGAGTAGTGATCGACCGATACTAATTTTTTATTACCGATACTGATACGATACCAATTATTTGCATGATTATGTGCCCGATAACCGATATTCAGAACCGATATTTATTTACTATGATACTTCTGTTTTTGACACAATAATTACTACACCAGTCAACAGAAAAAACTGTTATGTATAATAATCACTCCCTCCTTGCATACAAATCAAAAGTAGGGTTCTGAAAGTGCAAAAAATACACAAAAAAAAACGGACACTGTTACTAAAGTCTTCAATGGTGCATAAACTACATTTCTACAAGCTGCATAAACTACATATCAGTCATTTATGTAACACATCTAATGTGTGCATTAATAGTTGTTATGTTTAATAAAGTTTACTAAATATAAGAAAGCAAGTAAGTATACTTTACTTTTGCACACAGTTTCCCCTCAGACGCTATGCTGACATGGATCATGCGCGTAATTCTCAAAAAGCGCCCACCAGATGGCGGTGTTTATCGACAAACCCGATATTACAAAACTGATAACCGATGATGGTAAAATGCTTAAATATCGGGAAAAATATCGGTAAACCAATATATCGGTCGATCTCTAATCTGGAGACTGGAGAGGGCAGGATGTCATTCTCTATACTTTCTGCTTTGGACTGGATATTTCTGGCCCATTTTCTGAAGAAGGTTAGGAATAATGATCCCGTTATAATAAATGGATCCTTTATCTGATTCATTTTTTTTCCAATGATACATAAACCAGAAGTAATAGAGTGAGCTAATAGGTCTCCTCAAACATTTTGCACCTTAATGGCCAAATTACTATAGTCTATAAAACACTGAAAGCCAGACAGTTAATTTTATTGAGCGTTTCTAATGTTCTCCTAGCTATCTTTTATTTAAAGAAACCTGAGGGTGGGCTAAAGTTCTGGTGTGTAGATTATACACAGCGATCTCAGCCGCGCTGATCTAGTTAAAGGTAGCCAGCTCTCAGCGTCCACCTGCAGGGAGATTAAGGCACTGAAAGGCAAACAACAAAGCTTAATTGCAACCACGGTCACCAACTGTTCCGGGCAGAAAGGCCGGGCCCAGAATAACAGGGCTAATCAGCATGAATATTAATCTGTATTGCCATGGGAAGCTAATCAAATGTCATTAATTTGGTCTTGCTTGTATTTGTGAGCTTTCCAATGGCGTCCAGATGGACTCGCACGACCCCAGTGACCCAGAGACTTCGGTTTAACACACAAACACGCTGACAGACAAGGTGAACATACGACACAAGCAGAAATCCATCCATTTTCTGAGCTGCTTATACTTAACCAGGGTGGTGGGTTGAGGGGGGGGGGGTCTATCCCATCACTCGAGGGCAAAACGTGGACAAAAAGTGATCAAAAACCAATCCCAGTACAACACCAAGGGAACTTGGAAACTCTTTAACATTGTTAAGAGCACACTGTGTGTATGTGTTTCATACCGTCAGGAGTGAAGTTGCTGGAATACGGCACAAAGAAAAGCTGCTCTACAAACACGACTGCACTCACAACATGTTTACACTGTAATAGCTCAGAAAAGAATCAGACACCTGTGCACATACACAATTGAACAAACACACACACACAAACACACACACTGCTGCCAATTGCACAAACTGTGTACAGAAAAAAGAGAAAACTCGTTTTTCCAGGACTGTATATAAAAGCCAGTGAAAAAACATTTCTTAAGTTTGCTGAGGATTGAAAGTTGACCATTCTGAAACTCCTGGAAGAATAATGTTTTGCTAGTAGTGATGACCAGCTGTTTTATAAAGGCAGAGTTAGCAACCCTCACAATAGGCCACGCCCAGGGGGCATTACCCACACTGGCACAGGACTACCAGGAGCTCTCCCAGGTAATAAAACCGTATGTGTGTGTGTGTGTGTGTGTGTGTGTGTGTGTGTGTGTGTGTGTGTGTGTGTGTGTGTGTGTGTGTGTGTGTGTCTTTGCAGCACCGCAGGGGCTACCGGCCCCCAGCTGACATGTCAGAGGATCCAGCAGCTCCGTCCCCAGCGGCTCCAGCTCTGCAGCACAGAGAGCACTGGAGTAGGAAATTGAGGCTGCCACAAGTTCAGCTGCGTTTTTTTCCTCCACTCCTGAAAAAGCCTAATTTCATACAACAAGGGGTTTAGGCAATTACTTGTGACAATGGCTGGCATGGCAACCGAGGGAAAGATTGATCCAGACAAGCAAGAACTCTGTTTGCTTTATTAAAAGTCATTCATCACCGTGTTTGGGTGTAATGGCGCTGAGAGTGCAGTGGGACAGGAGAGGGAGCATGAGGGTGTGTGTGTGTGTGTGTGTGTGTGTGTCAGGAGGACAGGCAGTGACACCAGAGAAGTCTCAGTGAGGGATGTAAACTCACTGGGGGTGTGAACCCCCTGGGAGCGGGGTGAGGTGGGGGTGGGGTTCAGAGCATCTCCCCTGGGACGTTTTTTTTTAGCAGCTTTAAAATGTGGATTTATAGCCAATTTTCCTTTCAGGACACAGAGAAAGAAAAACTCAAATTACTACAGAACCTATCCTGTAAAACCTAGAATTACTATAATCTTTATTCTACCAAAGTAATGAAAACATTAAAAATAAACAGTCAAGAAAGAGAAAAGGTGCATTAAAGTGCAGATAAAGAGAGAAAGAAGAAGAGAGAGAGAGAGAGAGAGAGAGAGAGAGCAATAAGAAGAAAAAGAAAGAAAGAATGAGAGAAAGCGAACAAAAAGGAGACAAAGAAAGAATGAGAGAATTCGATGGAGACAGTGAGAGTGAGAGAGAGAGAGAGAGAGAGAGAGAGTTTAAATGTGATATTAATGTTATTTCCACGGGTTCTAATGTTAGCATATAAGTTAGCACCAATTGCTTCATGCTACGATAACATTAGCCAGGCTAATACTGTAATAACCGCGACATAACAATTAGCTTCTGGATTCGTTTTGCGTTCTGGAACGTGAAAATAATTCATGAGAGAACCGATTAATAGTTCGAAAGTGACATCCCAGAAGGAATTAGCCTGCTAGCAACATACCAAGATGCACTTTGATAGCAACCTTGCAACCTTCACGATTTGGGTTAAATACGAAGGTGTTGATCTGTAGGGTAAGATGGTACTAGCCAATTATAGGCAGAGTACGGGTCCTACAGTGAAGGGGAACTGAACTTCTGATGATCTTTTAAAGTTTTGCTGCTGGACTGCTCAGATCTGGAGGAAAACGACCAATAATTCGATGGATTTCACCAAAACCTGAGCATCTCCAAGCATTACAAAACACAACTGCTGCATTTCACCATTCAGCAAATCCACCTTGTCCTCATGTCCTTCACACAACCCACACTGGCTTCTCCACCCACAACAGCCACTTCTGCTCGGATGCTGCACTGAAGGTCGTCGTAGATCAAGAGGGCTTAGTCTGAGGATGGAGGCTGGAATGATACAGTCACTTCCTTTCTGATCTTGACCCTTTAAGGACTGGTTAACATCTCGGTGCAGCTCACCTTGCTCCAAACAGCCTGCTAAGCTGCCGGCTTTAGCGTACAGCTGAAGGACAGAAGGTGTGTGTGTGTGTGTTTCGGAGGTCAGGATTGACATGTACACACATAATTGGGCTGTGAAATGCATTAGTGAAGCCCAGCTGGGGGGCTTAAGTAGCAACTCATATTCAGATACAGATAACAGATGAAGGTCATCACTGGCCTGCTTTGGGAGTTAGTCTGGTTCTACCCTGATCCATCCTAGCTGAACCCAGATCAGTGACGGCCAGACAATTCTCCATTCCTTCCACTGGCACCGAATGGTATAGATAGACACGCACCAGGTTGTCTTACAAAGCAAGTGCTCTGGGATTTTTAGCTCCACCCACTTGATTTTGAGCTTTTTTTAATTACTACTCATCAAAACATGTTGAAATACATAAATATTGAAAAAATATTTATGAAAAAGAGTAAAATAATGAAGCCAATTAAAGTTAACAAGAAAGTTGTACATTACATTGGTCAGTTATTATATATATGCTATATAGGCGTAGATATTCTCTAACACTGTATGATATTAATTAATCTAAAAACGTTTACATATATTACAGCTGCTAGACAATCACAAATGATTACGACCTAAAAACTCCATTTGTGATCATGTGACGGTGGCATCATTGGCTCTGCCAGACAGATGTTATTTTTTGTTGTGTTTTGCTTGGACCCCTATGATCGCCGCTAGCATGCTTTCGTATTTATTTTGGTATAATTGTGATTTGGCTATTCTGGAACAATCAATATTTTGTGCCAGTTGGTGTGTGAAGTCCACAGAGGACCCCTCACACACAAGCCAAAGACTGAATTTACTGCTGGCAGCAAATCTGCAGCTGTTTTGTTTGTCCATTATGGCTACACACTGGTCAATTGGGCCCAACTAGAGCGCTTCAGTACACATCGCAATCTTTGGCAACACACATTAGGTCCATTGTTCTACTAAAAACCAAACAGGCGGTGTGCAATTACAAGGCAGCGTCCTGTTAAAGGCAGAGACGCTCTTCTTGCTCATGAAGGCACCAGTCAAAACTACACTCCCTTCACTTGGCCGGTGCTGAAACAAGCCAGTCAGCCTCGGGTTACACTTGAAACAACGTGCTGGTGGCTAAACCAGCTGCAGATTTCACCGATTTTATCTCATCCAGACAAGAGCCTGGCATCGCTCCCCTCAGAGCCGAGAAAGACACTTAAAGAAAAGCATTAGCTGGTGGATCGGACCACATGAGTCAGACTGCGGGGCCTCCGGGCCTGACAAGAAGTTGCATTCAAAGCCTCTTTACGGAGACACTGTTACTGACACCCCCGTCCCCCGCAGGCCGCTCTGCTGATGTCAGCGCCGAGGCTCGGCACGGTTGCCCGCTCCCCCTGACACTAATGAAGCAGGAGTCTTTGAGTAGCACTCAGAGTCAGATCCTGTCCCGCCTCTGATCGGCAGCCGCAGCCAGGTGGAGTTGTGGAACAGCCCGCTCCGTAATTGAAATCAAACCGGCAGCTGGCATCGAGACATCGGCAGGGAAGCGTGAGACGCCCACTCGGGCGATTTTCATGTGCTGCTTTTAACATTTTCACAAGAAAATTTGAGGAAATATTTCTAACAAATGTAACTGAGCGGTTTTCAGTTCTTATATTCAGTACTACATCCTACAATGACACATCATTTGGGCACAAAGTTCAGAATATTGGTTTTGAAGAGACAAATCAGGTCTGTCCTTAATGACTGATCAACGCAACACAAAGAGAATGTGATTCACTTCAACACCACACAATTCCCCTGGCCAAAATGATCCTAAAACCTGAAGTAGACTTTAGCAGGAAAGTGTTTGTAAAGTGTTCTTCAAAATTAGGCCAAAATAATATCCAGCCCAAAGAAAAGCAGAACGTTTTGAAAGCGTTTTCTCCCATTGAACTGCATGGACAAGACCCACAAGCTCTAAATGAGCTCCAGAGTATACGACAGCACAAAACAGTCCTGGTTGTGTTTGGGCACAAATTATTTCCAAAACTAACTGTAAAGAATGTGAGGAATCTGTGTGATAAAGAAACTCATACATAAACCTTCACATCCATTAGACTGCACTGAGAGTATGTAGCGTTACATGACATTTCACAACCAGTCAGTTATATTGAAGTTCTCATCATTTTCTTGTAATAAATTTTTTTGAGAGATCAGCACATCTTTTTTAAATCTGAGGGTGGGCACAAACCTCTGGCCTGCGGCATAGTTCCTACTGTCAAAGGCACAAAAAAAGAGTCAATTAAAGTTGAGCATCTGAGAAAAATGTCTGCTGATGAATTTCTCAGGGTTAAACCGGGACAATACATCAATACAACAGGCAATTACGAGCCCGTTGTCTTGAGGGTGGTCTGCGTCTCTCTTCCCAAGCCTTTTGATCAGGAGCAGCCTCAGCATTTAACTGAAGGGCCTCTGTGGAGTTCTGAGGACTGTTATGATGCAACGTGATGAAGTCACATCCATGTGTTCTCCACCTCACTCCACCTCAGTTCATTTACAGATAGCACTTCTCTGCAGGGGCGACCGAAATGGGCGTCCTGTGGCACCGGCCTGGCGGGGAATCCACCAGGGCCCAGAAGAGGGTGCCATTAATTTCTACCAGTCGGGCAACAAGCCGACACCTCCCTACCAAAAGGGCTCGCTTGGTGATTTAAGAGCTGAACTCATAACCTGGTTGGCGCCGGCGTTGCAAATCTTCAGAATGGCTTTTCGACGCTGGCTGAGTTATTTAAACAAGCAGGCAGCCAGTTGGGACGCCACCTACAGGGCTGATTAAAGGCAGCAACAAAAGGGATTAGGATGCTCATCTGGACCTCAGAGGATGCAGATGCTTCAGGGCTCTTTCCAAACTATTTCTCTGGGTTTCATTGTTTCATGTTCCAGAACTTATACAGAACGAAATCATCATCCATCCATTTATTCATCTTCTGAACCATTTATACTTAATCAGCATGAGGTGTGTTGGGGGGCACAGGCGAATCTTGCCAGCAGGTAGGGCAGGCAGCTGCTTGGGGCCCCCACACCACTAGATGGCGAACTAGAGCTGACTCTTTAAACTATGGTCAAAAACTGGTTAGAAGGGGGTGCCCCAGTGAATTTTTTGCACCCAGCTCTGTTGGGTGGTTGGGGGACTAGAGCCCATCCCAGGTGGAGAAACCCCTTGAACACATCACCAGTCCATCACAGGTCAAGTACACACATACACATACACACAGACACAGACACACACACACACGCGCACAACTTAGCATCTCCAGTTCACCTGACAGGAATTTGGACTGTGGGAGGAAACCTGAGATCCCAGCAGATATCCACACAGACACAGGGAGAACATTCAAACTCTACACAGAAATACATTCAAGATGTTTCACAGACCCTGCTGCTGGACCACCATGCCTCTAATGGCTCGTTTTCATGTAGCTTCCTTGAAGTGATTCTCACTGTAACCTTTCATCCCAGTGTTTCAACAAGGCCTTCCACAATTACTGCGTAATCACCTGTTCACAATCATTTAAACAAGCAGGAATTATTCATGCTGACCCCAATTATTTTCCAGCTTCACATTTTTTGCGTTTTTCATTTGAGGTAAATGTATAAAAAAAAAGATCTACTGGTGCTATAATACTGGTGCAATTAATATCTCTTTCATTTGATGTGTCCTATTCATGACTTTAGGGGGCAGCAGAGTAAATGTTTGTTTACTTAAGCCCAAACTGTTTATATCTTCCTTGCCCTTATTGGGTATCAACAATTAAAAAGCAAGACACTATGGCCACTTTAAGCATTTAAAGACATTTAAATCACCAGTTATAATTATGTATCTGGCAAATGATAGTCCTGAATGTCATGACCAGCCAATAACGTAAAGCCAAATAATACAAGAACTAACGGTATAAGAAAAAACCCGGTGTGATTCTCTGTAATAGATGGTATGCTCCAGTCCTGCCCTCCTGCATGCATCACAGTTATTGACAGGGTGTAATAGGTGACCTTTAACTAGTCCAGGACCGACACATTCTCACCAATATTACTCCAAAAGGCAAAGGGCGACGGAAGTGCCAGACAGCGCAACAGTAAGTGTGTTATATATCACCGTTCATTACTGTCCCCAGCTGGACACCAATCTTTACCTTACGAAGACAAAATGAGCTCATCGGCGTCGTCGAATGGAGGGAAAGACCCTCCATCAAAAACACAGTCAGGGACGGAGCCTTGCCTTTAATTGCACGTAAGCCCATCGCTAAAGGCCCGCTGGAAATGCAGAGTATGGTCAGATGTTTCTTTTATTCTCGCTCTGAATCCACAGGCTCATTAATTATAATTAGACATGAAACTAAAACTTTCTCGGGAGTCATGTCAGCCACGCCTCACAAACACCAAACAAAAAAAACCCCTTTCCAAATTAAAAAACGAAAACACTCGGCTTCCCCGGCTACTTCGCAGCCTCTTGTTAATTCAGAAATGGAGGCAATTAGAGAGGACCTTCAGTGGGGCCTCTGGACTTGCGAGCACATCTAAGGCTACTTCAAATGTCACGCATTTTCAACCACAATTACTCAGCTTCCCTCTCAGCTCTGCAGGAATTTCTTTATTCACGGAGAAAGAAAATATTTGTCAGTTTCTGGGTATCAGCCATAACATTATAACCACCTGCCTAATATTGTGTGGGTGCCTCGCTCCACCAGAGCAGCTCTACAAGATCCTCTGAAGGTCTGTGGTTGTGTAGCAGCAGATCCTTTAAATCCAGTATAGGCTGTGAGGTGGAGCCTCAAGGGATTGGACTGGTTTGTCCCACAGAAGCTGGTTCAGATTGAGATCTGGGGAATCTGGAGGAACCTTGAGATCTTTGCAATGTTCCTCAAACGGTTCCAGAACCAGACACATTAATTGGATCTGACTCTGGTTGGAGCTTTCTTGACACGACCATCAGTGAGAGCGACATGACCCTGTTGCCCGTCCTCTGATCATCAAGTCATCATAGTTTTGTTCTTCTAAAAGTTCTCCACCAGAGCAGCTGCTCCACCAGAGCAGCTCTTGAAGATCCTCTGAAGGTCTGTGGTTCTGTAGCCGCAGATCCTTTAAATCCAGAATAGGCTGTGAGGTGGAGCCTCAAGGGATTGGACTGGTTTGTTCCACAGAAGCTGGTTCAGATTGAGATCTGGGGAATCTGGAGGAACCTTGAGATCTTTGCAATGTTCCTCAAACGGTTCCAGAACAAGACACATTAATTGGATCTGACTCTGGTTGGAGCTTTCTCGACACGACCATCAGTGAGAGCGACATGACCCTGTTGCCAGTCCTCTGATCATCAAGTCATCATAATTCTGTTCTTCTAAAAGTATCTTGTATCCGTTTGCCCCTTTCTCTGCTCCCAACATCGAATTTAGGAACCAAATGTACACTCACTGAAAAATAGAATACACACTCCCTCACTTCAACAGGAGTTTTATAAACGTTTGTGTTGTCAGTGGTTTTAATGTTGTGGCTGATCAGTGAATAACGTCAGACACTTTCAATCTAACCGCCAACATCAACAGCAGAAGTGTACGCAGTGTGTGCATCTCTGGGGGTTAAGGATGGGGCTGAGAGCTCTCCTCTGTGTATTGTTGTGTAAATGATTCCATTTCGTCGGTGCTTCAGAGATGGCTGCGGTGACTAGATGAGGTTCGCGGTGGTGGAGATAATGTGGCTGATTCTATTGAGCGTTTAAGAGGATCATTTGCGCAGCGCGGGCGTCTGCTGACTCGGCCTAAAGTCCGCAGATGAAGCCGATTGCCGGGTGGGGAGATGGAAGGTTGTGGCAGATGCAGTGTGCTGTGCCATCTCACACCACATCTCCAAAACCATCAAAGCAAGGTGTATACAGTATACAGAACTGTGAAGACATCTTGAGTCCAGTTTCATTTTTTATATTTAGTCTCAAATCACCTTGTTGTCTTACTTTTGTTACACCAAATATTTTAAAAGAAAGAAAATGTTGCAACAAGCTGTACAACACGACTGCAACAGGCTGTACAGTACCTGAAGTTACATGGAGCATAGATAAAGGAGTTCCAGCCACTCAGCATTCAGCACCACCAGTATACTGATTACCGCCTGATCATCTGGAATCATCTGCTCCTGTTTCTTCACTGGTTCAGGTCTTCAGTTAGATGTGTTTTGTTCTGCCTATTTGACTCATAAGTAGGCCACTGTGTGTCTTAACAAACAAGAAGAGTCTCTGAAAGTCCTTCAGGAAGCCTGGAGACCTGTTTCTCAAGAACATATAAAAAGTACAAGAAAGTCTGGGTCTTGAAAGCAAGATATGAAGAAAGGAACATTTTACAGTATTCTGAATATACTAAAGGTGTGTTTTTCGGTCCAATATGGGCCAAAATCAATTTGATATAAAAAAGATTAACGTTTAAATGCTCTGATCAACGCGCTGTATACACACGAATAACGACACGAGTAACAGATGAGCAGCATATGTTCCCTCAAACCCCTCCCAGCTCCCTACACTTAAAATACAGGCTCCTGCACCCAACTGTGTAAAACATTTCTAACAAAGCGTCGCTGCCATGTGTGCAGCCAAGTGTGCAGAACTCCATAATTGCATTATATCAGTGTAGAAACTGGAGTTTTTAACTAACACAGCGCCCCCTAGAGGAAGTAGGTAGCCTTTTGGAGCCATTTCCTATTCAAATTGCAACCAGACAAGGAAACAGACACATGAATACTAGGTTACAACCAATCTGCATTCATCTTTACACACATTTAAAAACTCCCCTCATACTTCATCATCAAAAATTCCCAACTGCCTCCATCCAGCAGCAGTAAAACCACAGTAATTCCATCAGCAGATCACCAAACAAGGCTCTGAGCCAGCGGCATTCCCACCCTCACCCCCCTCCTCCATTCGAGACACTTCAAAGGCTTTATCTGGTCGTCACACAGTTTCTGGTCCAGGAGAGGCGGTCGGCTCTGACGCCGGCAGAACGGAGAGGATGTAGCTCAGCCAAACAAAGCGCTCAAGACAGGTAACTGTTCCTTCTGATATCTCCAGCAAAGCTCCGAGCTGTTTGGGCCACTGTATTCTCAGACTGAGCAGGTCGATCAAGGCAGGGGGAGTGAAAGAGAGAGAGAGAGAGAGAGAGATCTCAGCTTTCACAATTGATTGAAGCAAGAGGGAGAGATGACACATATTTGAGATAAGGGATCCACCTTCATCTGACAATAGGAGATGGAGATGCCGAGAGATTCAACAATACCTGATGGCGTATTTATCTTCAGGCCTAGAGAGGAACACCCAGATTCACCCCTCTCATTACAGTCCTGTTCAGAGGCTCCTGATGTGGTTCTCATGACTATTCTCGGAGATATGCATTGTGGGAGGCCGCTGCCGTGGCCAGAAAAAGCCAAACAAAGTGGTCTAGTGGTCTGATGTCACTTTTATTTACAGGATTTCTATGGGAACTGCAGGCTGCCCAGGCGTATCCCTACACGCCTGCTACTTTCTGAAGGACCTCACGTTTTGAACTGGTCCACATTGTGAAATGTCTTTACCTCTGATCCTGCTGCCACACCGAAAACACAACATTCCTCCCAATGCATGGATGTACATTACCCGTCAAAAATGACGATTTTCCACAAAGGCATGTTCCTTAACACTTACTAAAAATGCACTCAGTATTCTTTGCTAACAGATAAATGTCTAGTATATTTACATTTGAGAACCTCTAATAGGCAGAACATGTCACATTTTACTCACCAGTGCCTGGAAAATGCCTGGGAATATAATTATAATCATAATGCGGCATACCAAACAAGCTATTAACGGACAGCCAGTTTGATAATACAGTTAACAAGTGATTTAAAGTTAAAGTCAAAGTCTGGAGTTCGACTCCGTACCACCACTCCACCACTTAACAGGATGTCAGACATGCAGATTCTTTCATCTTATAAAGGAAACTTGTTTTCATTTATAGTTGCTCACTCAGCAAATTCAACAAGACCTGCAGTTTATGAAAAAAAAGGATGAATGGTGAAAATCAATGGCGTGCGAAAACGTGTGGCTTGCAGTGTTCCGCCTTTTGACAATCTAAGCTTGTAATAAGTTCAAACCAACACTACATCATAATCCAGGTGGTAGAGGAGCAGGTATTGGTGGGAGTTTTCAGACTAGAGCTGCCTGGTGAAAAAGAAAAGAAGGAAAACGCCCCAGCAGGACGTCCTCATGAAAAGTCACGGCTACAGCAGATGCAGCTCCTAGAGAACACAAAGCCTCCTGCCCACTTTTCCTCCAGGAGCCTGAACATTAGCTCCTGAACCAGGACAAACCAAGCAGCACGCACACACTCGTCAATAGCAAAGCCTCTATTTGTCTCCATCCTCCCTTGTGGAGGCGGGCGATTGTCTCCTCTGGCCTCCTTCTTGGTTTCCCATCTTTTTATCTGTGGTCTTGATTGCCCAGGACGTCTGACGTGACAAGCCATGTCCCATGACGCTGCAGAGGGTTGGAGGAAGGACAAACATCTGTCTCCCTCTATTCGTACAGTCCTGTCAGAGGCCGTTAGGTCGGGCATTGTTGTACTTGATAATTAGACTGTCAATCAAGGCCTGCGTGAACGACCTCTAGGTTAAAAGCAGGACATGCACTGAGAGCTGGTTCTGTAGTTTCGGACCCGTGTTGCATCCAGATATCTTGATTAAAGGTATCAGAAGTGAATAATTCATTTACTTTTCCAGTTGTGGGTAAAATATTCTTTATTTCTCCAAACAATAAAACAATTTTGCCATTACCAGAGATATACTATGTCATTCCAAACACCACTTTATGCACAAAAGAGGTGAACGTCTTGGTAATGGAACGCAAATTATTTGAGGAGCAAAATGGTCACTGAGGCTTTTGTGTTGCGCATACATCAAGGAATCAAAGGATATCGATTTTTTTCTCAATAGAATATGGAAGTCTCAATTTCTCGCGGATATGGCGCCCTCTTGAGGCAGATTGGTCTAATTTCAGGCTAGCAGCAGCAGGCTAGCTGCAGACCAAATTTCAAGTCCTTACAACTGCGCTACAATGCTTTGGTCAAAACGATTAGTTACTGAGGAGAGGAAGAAGAAAATGATGCCAAAGGAGAGAGAAACGAAGAAGACAAAAATAAAGATGTGGAAGAAGATGAAGTCCAAATGGAAAAAAACAAAGAGTAAGAAGATTAAAGTAGAATCCTAACAAGAACGACATGTTCACGAACACGCCTTGCCTCGGGCTCCTGATTAAAATATTAGAACATCAGTTCTAAAGTGATGCTGCAGAGTCACAGCAAGAACTTTCAAGTCTGAGAATATCGTTCAGAGGCCGAATTTATTGACGTTAAATGGATGGAAAATGAGGCGCTAAAACCTGCTCCCGCCCATTTCTGCTTTCATCAGACAGACACTTGTGGTGAACCCCCTGCAGCACCCACCACCTTAGGGGGGCAATTAAAGCCCACAGTGGTTGCCTGACTCTCTCTTTTACACACACACACACACTCTCTCTCTCTCTCTCTCTCTCTCTCTCTCTCTCTCTCTCTCTCGCTAACACACACAGACCTTCTAAAACATTATTAAGCTGACACCAACAACCCATCTTCTAGTCCAATTTATA
>JBBKCR010000034.1:9885315-9897306 GCA_037577295.1 Ladigesia roloffi | reverse complement strand
TTCAAGACAACCCAGACCCACTTCCTGGTTAAACTCCGCCCACTTCCGGGATAGGCCCCGCCCAGTCCGAGTACAGAGACAGATACAGATAATGCTGTACACACTCATCCCTAAAACATATCTAGAAACTTCACCCAACTTGTGCCCACAGCTTCAAAACAACAAGCACACACAGTGACAGATTTTTGCATCTTACATGTTTTGTGTCCAGATCATCCACCTTAGAGGAAAGTGTGAAGTCTATGGCTCTTTGTCCTGAAGAAGACGACATCCCATGGGACAACATAAGGGACAACCGCGACCTCAGTGTCTTTGTCTCCTGGAACCCAAAAGACCGGTACTTATCTCTCACTCCCTGCAGTAAATCTTCCTGATGCTCAGAACTGTGCAGGTTAGAATTTTATTTCAGCGCTGCTCTGTATGGACACCGTGTCATTCCTTTTTTTCATAATACTAAATATCAGCCACAATATTAAAACCACTGACCGGTCAGGTGAACATCGATGATCTGGTTCCAGTGTCTCCTTTGGAGGGGGGTGGTGTACTTTATTAACCAGTGAGTGAAACATCAGTTCTTGAATTCCATATTGGAAGCAGAAAAATGGGTGAAAGTGCCTGAGACAGTTTGAGAAGAATATCCAGGAAGAATATCTGTGATCCCTAGATGACTGAACGTCCACACATCAGGTCTCGTGGCTGGGGTAGGGGTTGGGTTTTCTATTAAGACGTGGTCAGAACTTACCAACAGTGGAAGCACAACTAAAGAACCAGCATCAGGACCCTGATCAAATGAGTCATGGTGTGTATCGTGTTCCCTCTCCAGGCAAATGAATGAGGAGCACAGGCAGCGCTCTCTAGAAGAGGAAGCCTTGTGGCTGAAGATCCGCTCTCTAACTCTGAGACTGGTGGGCTCTCTATCTGGACTGTGTCACCCACCGTCAGTGCGCAACTCTGAGAAGACCACAGAGAACGGTGTGGCGGCCAAACCCTCGACCCTCCAACCTCTGCTGTCCCAGCTGGAGAGCACGCTCAGCCAAGCAGCCCAGTTTACTGACAAGCACTCACAGGTGAGCAACCGTGAAGAACCACACCACTCATTAAACTCGCACTCCATGGTTCTTTTCTCCTGTTTAGACTTTAAAGGTTCTTCTGTGAACTTGAAAGCCAACACAGCTTCACACACAGGTTCAGTTTCAGCATGCTGAAGAGAAAAACGGGGAGAATATGATTCAGAATTCAGGATAAAGACTTAAATATATGGAATGTAGTTTAAATATATTGGATAAAGACGCAAACAATTGAAGATTGAACATACAATTGGAAATAAAGATGTTGATCTCAACATGGGGATTGTGTACACATTTGTTTTGCAGCATCAATATCCGATTCTGGGACCCCCTTCTACGAGACTGGCCCAGGCTCTGGCCAGCGGCAGCTGTCAGTGCCAGCTATCCGCCCTGCAGCTTCCAATTCACGTCCAGGAGCTAGAGGCCGCTGGCCTTGGTACGCCGCCGCAGCAGTAAAAACTTATTTACCAAAGTGCATGGCCTGTCTCGGGGAAAGCACACGTCATGTTTGTCTAATGTGCACATTTTTTCTTTACTTTAGATCAGTCAGCCGAGCTCCAGGCCCAAATATCAAACCTTTGGAAATCACTAACAGTACAGCTTCAAGGTCGGTGTTTTATTATTGTTGCTAAATGTTTGCCATTACCCCCACCCCCACGCCCTTTCGCACGCCGGATCCAGAAGATGTGCTGAATTAAATGTCTGCCTCGTCCTCTAGATATGCTGAATAAATGTAAAGGTGACTTGCTGGAAGTAAAAGACCGCCGATGCAAGACTCAGCCTTCTCTTTTAGAAAATCTAGTCTTCTTTGTAGAGGTGAGTAACTGGCTTCTGTACTTCTAGTATTACTGTACACACACACACACACACACGTTCAAGGAATGATTCTGCTTTTTAATATTGTCATCGGAAACATTAAAGACAATTGAACGTACCAATTGGGCGTATCTGATGCGGTCATGTGACTAGCTATGCCTGACAAGCCAGATGGAACTTGTTTTTAAAAATTTTAATTAATAGAGTTCAGAAACTTTTTGAATGTTCTTTGTGTATATACATTGGCCAAGCCTTTTAATATTTAAGTGATTTATTGTTTACAGGCAATTAGTGTCGTTCTATGGGTATCCAGTTATTGCGCAAGCACGCTCCGGCCGCTTAAGTCTAGCTTACAGAAGAAGAAGAAAAAGAAAAAGGACACCAGTACCGTCACAGTAAGAGCTCGCTGTTTACTTTCGTCAAGCTTTCATCATTTTTATCCAGCTGTTTCCTTACCGGACGCCATTTGAAGGGAAAAAAAAGATTTAACTCCGCATTTCTGTCACTCCAACTGCAGCCAGCGGTGCTCTCCGGGTTCCAGGAGTTTACGAGCAGCGTGCAGTCTCTTCTGAGCCAAGCCCTGGAGCACATAAAGGGCCAGGAGAGCAGCCTGACCGCCCTGAAGCTGGAGAGCCTTTCTCTGGAGGGAATCAACCAGACTGAGGTCGGTGCCATGAGCTCTTATCTGTGTGTGCGTTACACATTTTCCCATGTTAGTGTAGAAGATATACCATGATGGGACACTTGGTGTGTGTCAGTGACCTATTTTGGTGTCTGTGCGCAGGAGGAGGGGACCTTCACAAAGACTGTAATGGACAAAGTGCAGAGCAGCTACCTGCGGTCATTGCAGGAAGTCGGGGATCTGCTGAGAAAAAGATCGGACACATTAAAGTCCATGAAGATCTGAACCGTCACGCTCAGACCAGCGCCTCCAACAAACCCATCTCTCAGTCCATGATGCCATCACACACATCTCTCTCTCTGCCTTTCTCTCTCTTTCTCTCTGCCCCCTCCTTGCCCTCTTTCATATCTCAACCCCCCCTCCTTCACACACAGGCACGCACAAAACTCACCACTGCTTCAGCACAACCATCTACGGTGCTCTGAGCCACCGATCAAGTGAATCCAGATGTTCCTTATATTCCTCGTGAACTAGATAGAAATAAGCAATTTTAGAAGAACTACTCTATAAATTATTGTACATAGCGTGAAGATACGAGAATATCCCCCACCCCCCGACCTTCTTATTGCCAGAATTAAAGGTGAATTTGCTTTGTCCTTCTTTGTCCCTGTCTGATGTCGTCGTCTCACTAGTACTACCTAGCTGTAGAAGCCCCTCTACCCCTCCGAGCTGCTTCCAGGGAGACGAGCATCGG
Source organism: Ladigesia roloffi (assembly GCA_037577295.1). Lineage (NCBI taxonomy): Eukaryota > Metazoa > Chordata > Actinopteri > Characiformes > Alestidae > Ladigesia > Ladigesia roloffi. Next base: position 9,894,047 of record JBBKCR010000034.1, on the reverse strand, counting down.
CCGTTCCTGCGCAGCGCCGTGTTTTCACAGCTTTGACGTGCCTTGCCTGGAGACGTGGCAAGGTGTCAGTGTAGCCGTTCTCAGTGCAATCGATCAGCGCTGCTCCGAGCGGGACGAGCCCCGAACGGAGAGGCGACTCGCCGAGGCTTCCAGCTGCACCAGCAGCAGACTGCGGGTGGGAGGACGGAGCGAATGTTTTCCACTTTTGGCAGTTTTGTTTTACTTCTCGCTACGCAGGGTGCTTATATAGGGCACCGGTTTAATTTGTGGACCTGTTTTAATAACGAGGTCCATCCATCTCGCGAGATGTATCTTCCCTGCCTGCGTTTTGTTTCACCAAACGAAGGAACCGTCTACACAAAGTAGCACCGACTGCTTCAAGTATAGGGCCCTTATTACATAAAGACCTCCTCAAACGGTGATCCCATGGATGTTTTGTCAAAAGAAAAGGCTCCACCGGGGCCGGCGGCGGATTTCAGTTGTTAAAGGGGGACACTTCTCTTTTTTTAAAGTTATGTTTACTTATATACTGTTTTGGAAAAGAATATGTAACATTGCACTGAGGTCCCTAAAATTGTGAGGATTTTTTTTAAATTACATAATTGACATATATACCAAAAAAAAAGGAAAAAAAAAACAGCATCATTATGAAACACAAGCAGCTGAGGTGGACTTTGTTGTTCATTTTATTTTATATATATTTTTCCTTGTGTAATAAGGGGAGTGCAACAACAGATGCAAGTGTTTACATATTGCTTTAGGGTTCATAGTAGAAATTTCATATTTATGTGGGGGAGGGGGAGGGGTGCTTTGCTCTGCTTGGAGTCGTTTGGGTGGAGGGGTCAAATGTTTCTTTCTTTTGTTTTTTTTTTTATTATTTCTCCTATTTTAACCTGATGAGCGGAGATGGATAGTTGGCCGTTTGAATGGACTGGCATTCCGATGCCCGACCCTCAGAGCTCACCGGACTCCTGACAGCGTTTCTGGATGGAAGTGCTCAGTGTGAGATGCGCAAAGAGGTTGACAATCCATCATGATTTTTTTTTTTCCCCAATTTGTTAGGAAAAATGAAAATGAAATAAAAACACTGGAATGTGAAAGGATGTTTTTTAATAAAATGTAAATGGAAAAAAGGAGCTGTGTACAGTTGATTTGCTGTTACTTTTTGGAATGTAATCCTTGATTATAATGAATAACCACCATCATCATTGCATGATTCAACCCTGCAAGTGTAATACATTTTATAACTTGTAAATGATGTGGCAACATTATACTGTTACTGTGTTCTGTTTAAATATACAGACCCTTTCCAATGTATTAGTATGTCATGGAAAAAAATGATTTCTTTGCATAACAACTTCAAAATGTCAAACTTTCATAGATTATAGATTCAGGGCTTGATTCAACATTTTGTACATAATTTGGGTTTCCAGCTCAGGAATTCAAAATATTAGAATACTGTGAGGACATCAGCCCAAATTTGATCAGTGGATATCAATGGAAATTCTAGTGAAGGGTAATATGTGGCAGGAGAGGAGGATGCACCAGCAGAGTGGAATGAGGGAGGCAGGAGTCCTCCCTCATTCCACTCTTTCTGGATTTCTGACAGATTCTTAAAACTTCCATGTCCTACGGTCATCTCTTCTGCTGGTGCATCTTTTCCTGCCACATTCTGCCTTCCAATATACTTTCCGTTGATATGCTGGACACAGCACTCTGAACAGCTAGCCTCCTTCGCTATTAGCTTTTGTGGCTAACCCATCCTATTGAGCCAATCAATGATGGGTTGTGTGTGACACTCAGTTTACAACATTCACGCCCTGTAAAATTTCACAGTATTCGAATTTTTGTGGGCTTTATAAGCTGGAAGCCCAAATTATGTACAAATAAACTACAGAGTACGTGAAACCATTTACACTATGTAAATAAAGAAACTTTTCCATGATCTTATTCGTTGGAAAGGGTCTGTAGATTATTGGCAAATATGCATCGAAACCTGGACACACTGGCGCCAAACGCCAGGGCTGTGGGCTCGGACAGGCGAGGACAGGTTATTTATCTTAGCAGGAAAAATCTAGTTTAGAGGAAACTGGAGAACCTGTTTTTTTGAGGGAATACAAATGATAACATGACACTCATACAGCCATGGAAATAAACTTTTTTTTCTGGTTATTGCTTTAACGTGGGACTGTGTCTGAGTAAAATGTGCAGGTCACTGTTGTTTTCTAGAATATTTATACTTTTTACACTTTTCAAATTCCAATTCTAAAAATTTTAAACATATTATAACCTGAAAATGTTGACCTACACATCACGCTTGCATTATTTTACAAATGCAACGATTAAAACTGATAGAAACTGAGTTTGTGCACGTGTGATTCAGTTTCATCCATCAGAAACTGAATCAGGAGTGAAGCTTCTGGAAACACTACTGCACTCACAACTCATGAGGAGGCATTTATTATTTTTACACACACACACTGCAATATTTCAGAAAATAATAGACACCTGTGGATTTATACGCGCACCGCAGCAAATTGTAAGTAGTTAACAGAAAAAAGTGATCTCATATTTTCCATGGCTGTATACGGTCACTACTGGTGTGAAATGTGTTCTAGTAGTGTCTAGGACCAGGACTTGCCTGTGGGTGGCTGGGTGGTGCTGTCGCTTCAGCAAGAAGGTTCTTTCTTGGTTCTATTGTGAGAGTCCAGTTTGTTCATTCCACTAAGAGCTCTTGGTTCCCTACGTTGTCTCAAGAGCTGCACATCAGGTGGGCGGAAGATAATACGATGGCCCGATATGTTCTCTGTGACGGACTTGCTGTTGAAGGTGTTTCTTTGCTTTGCGCTGGGATAGACCCCACACTGGTTAAAGATTAAAAAATCGTCAATGGATAGATTTGCCCTAAATCAGACCAAAGTTGTCTGCTCCTCAGACCGCTTGACACGGCCACAAAAGGAGTCAGTGTGTATGGTGTGCTACATCTTTTGAGTCCGATTATAACCGGAGTGACTTCCTAACTCAGACTGCATTGGTGTTATTAGTGTTATTAGTTATTAAGTGTAATCAGTCTTGAGAACGCTAAACACTGACCGTTCATTATGACACCTGTTAGCCAACTGCTAAAGACCGGACACGTTCCAAAACATTTGGCCACTGGGGGGCACTAAAACGATTATCAACTTCCACTCTGTACTTCAGATTTTCCCAAGAATCCAAACTTCAACAGTCATGATCTTTTATGGATTTGCTCTGCTCTTTTAGGAAATAAAAGTTCAGCTTCAGTCCAGCACTGTTTTTAATGTGTACAGGAACATTACAGGATAATCTGTTTGCATTTTCATTCACAATGGTGTATGATATAAACTTACTGATAAACACTGATCAGACATCAGATATGTACTGGGGTAGAACTTTGGGCCATCGTTCTCAAGGTTTAAGTCAAAAGGGTGTTAATTTTTGGTTTCGGGTGCATTTGGACAAAGAACATAAAACATTCGACAATAAATAAAAACAGTCATTACAGCGTTGTTGGTGGAGTGTGACATTTTTAAGTAGTTAGCTTTGCGGTAGATGACATTTCGTAATACTAAATATTTGGCTTTAGAAAAGTATGAAATGTCTTTTCTAGGCACAAAAGAAAGTAAACGAATTAAACACAGAACAGGTACAGGTAACACCCCCAAGGTTTTGCTAGTGTTGCTGTGCAAGGTTCTAAAATAAAAAACCCCAAAAACTCACACACAAGGCAAATTTGGGCACATTTTTTGCAACCCTGCCTCAACACTACATTCAAATAAAACAGAAGAGACTGATTAAGCGGTGCTGGGGACCCTCACAGGGCCACGAGTGCACGAAACATCTGACGGGCTGTGAAAATCAAACCCATCAGACGTGAGGGGCTCGTTAGTGCGATATGTACTTTACTCTTTGAACTTCCAGCCTCTGTACACGAAGCACAAGGCAGGGCAGGTGAGTGGGTGGACTCAATGCTGCTACTTCAGTCTGTCATTTATTCCAACCCACACCCCTGACAGCCTACTTCCCTCTCTTGCCCCGCCCCTTTCTGCTGCCCAGCTTCCCAGAGGCTGCGGCGGAGGGTCCAGGCTGGGACGAGGCGGGTGCCGAGGCTATGTTGATCTGACCCTCCTGTATCTCTTGCCGGGCTTCAGCTGGCATCTGGTTGATCTGCTGCTGCGCCTCCATGTAGAACATGATGTCACGCAACTGCTCCTGCAGTTCTGCGATCTGAACGTCCTTCCGGGAGGTGGCCTCCTGGCCCCGGTTCTCCTCCTCCTGCAGCTGCGCCTGGAGCTGCAGCTGATTGGCTCTCAGGCAGCGGTTCATCTCCTGCTCCTCCCGCAGCTCCTGGCCGAGCTTCGCCACCTTGCCATTCAGCTGTGTGCACCTGTTGGACAACGGATAGCAAATTGCCATCACTACCCCCAAAACATTTTCCAACGTTTGTTTTTCAATGCAAAAATACAAGAGAGGTTTTCTTGATTAACCCATATCCTACACATTCCTGTAATTTTTTTGCCCTTGGGTTCCAGTCACAAGCCATTTAGGGTGTACTCACACTAGGCAGTTTGAACCGTGCCCGAGTACGTTTGACCACCAAGGCGTGGTTCGTTTGACTAATGTGAGTGCTCCGAACCGTGCCCGGGCCTGGTTCGTTTAGCCGGCCCTGGCCCGCTTGGAGGAGCTGGGGGGACTGTCGTACCCGGGCCCGGTTTAAGGCAACCGTGCCTAGTATGAGTACACCCTTAGAATCAAACATGACTGCGTTGAAACTCTCCAATTTAAGTGTGAGTGCATGAGGCTAAACTACTAAGCTGGATAGGTGGAAATATGTATGCATGTTTCTTTTTTTTTTCCATGAAATTTTTTTCAAAACAAGCAGTTTAATTTTTATATACGGCCCTTATGGGCCAGAGAGTGAACCTGTATTTGGGAACATTCACAGTGCTCCAAGCATTAAAAATAAACATTAAAATGGGATGAAACCTTGGGTTTCTATAATATTATTTACCATGAATGTTTTTTAATTTTTGTATGATGGTGTAGTTTTCCCTGAATATCCTTTTTTAACACTGGTAAAAGCACATATTGAAATCTTTTAGCTTTCGGGGATAATTTCAGAACAGGGGATTGTAATGTCCAGTACAGTCCAAAATATTTATCTTTCTTGAACTAATCCTGTCTTTATTAATGTGTGGGTCTAGTATTAAAGCAGGTCGGTCAGCAAAAGGGCAGTTGTGGCTGCAGGTTTTCATTTTGACTGACCAGGAGCTCACCTGACTCGACCTGGTCTGACAGTCTGATCAGGTGTTCTCCTGCGTCTTTAGATCTGAAACCTGCAGCTACATGTACCTTCACAGAGAATATGTGACACTCCAGCATTAAACACAAGCAGAAAAAAATAGGCGTCCCCAAACTTTCGTCAAACTGAAACTCAGATGTCAACGTGTCACTGTTGTTCAAATCTGGACAAAATTATAGACACATTACTTCTTCTCCATGGACTGCTTCTCTTTGGTCAGCTCGTTCAACCTGAGCTCCAGGTTGTCACACTTCTCAATGGTCTCCTTGAACTTGGCTTTCATGTTGTTGATCTGAAAGAAAGGCGACACGTCGACATTTTAAAGTATCCACTCAAACGCATGAAATTACATATAATGGCACCATATGCTGGCTATCCACTGATTGGTCCTGCCTCGGCTCGGCTTTTTTGTTTTTGTTTTTTTTGCTTTTACGTTACTAAAATCTGGTAACTGGTACCTGGTTCTATTCTTGTGGGTGGTTTTCCACTGCCAGTCCACAGTCATCAGAATGGATTGAAGTAGTCTAGCCAGACAGTAGTCTAACCAGACGAGGCTTAAAGAAGCGCGGCAGCGGACTTGACCGTGATACAATGACAGCAACCACCAATCAGTAACCTCCAATATGTACACGCCATCATATAGTATCACTTCAGCACGGTTGGAACCTCACCCGAGGTGGTACCAAAAATAGTCCCGGGTACCAGGTATCAGATTTGGAAATGGGAAAGCAAAAAAAGCGAGTATAGCCGAACCGTGCCGAGCCGGTACCAGGCAATGGAAAACCACCATTATAGTCACGCACAGCACACAGAGTGAACAATGTGAAATTTTTTACTTTTTAACCCATTTAAATGTAGCATGGGGTGCCACCAAAAATGTGGGGTCAGGGGAGCAATGTGTGGGGACTAGTGATGCGCGAGTCGGATATTTTTCCAACCCGCAGGTCTCGCATTTATGAAAATATTTTGCCCGCCCCACACCACTGTATCTATTTTTACAACCCGCCCCGCCCCGCGACAACTAAATAGACATACTAGGCATTGTAATTCAAATGAAAACAGCCTTTAATTCAGTGCTTAAAAACTTCACCCTGTAAACTGGCAACAACATATGATCATGAATATGAATGATTAATCAGGTCATATTAATAAAAATATATTAATGATACACATTTTAGGCTATAGATTGGATTTATTATGTAATTTTGTTTTTAATGACCCGCCCCAACTTGCCCCGCAAATAAAGCGACAATTTCTTTGCCCACCCCAACCCGACCCGCGGGGTCCACGGGTTACGAAACGACCCGCAGGTTACCCGCATCACTAGTGGGGACGGTGCCTTGCTCAAAGGTACACCATTGGAACCACTATCTGTCCAGGGATTTGAACCCACAACCTTCTGATCACAGGGTCAATGCCCTAACTCCCCAGGCGTTTTACATTAAAAACAAACACATCTCACCTCTTCGGCAGTTTCTTTTTCCAGGTGAACAATTTTGTTTTCCCAGTAAATGCGCTGAGAATCCAGCTGGCTGGTCAGCAAATAGGAATACTGCAAAAAACCCAAACATTACAAGAGTTCCAATAAAAACAGCAGAGTAATAATTATTTAGGAGAATATTTTTTACTTGCTGCAAAATGCCATTGGGTGTCAGGTTTCTGAAGTACATTTAATCAGCTATTTTAATCTTACAACAATACAGCAGAGAGACTATAAATTAGAAATTGATCAGGAATGTTGGAAGAAAATTCAATGCAGGGTGTTACTGGAGCCAATCTAGAATTTGTAAAATGAGAATAATTAATAATGGTCTATATTAGAAATGTCAAAATGTAAGTGGAACATTTATGCCTTGTATTTGGAATTTGCTGAGTCATGTCAAATTTGGAATACACTTCTACAATTACCAACAAAATGGTTGGGTTCAGTGTTCAGTACAACCATGAACACGCCTTTTAGGAAAAGTCCTGGGATTCTGCATGTTTTTAACAACACGTTTGCGGTACTTAAGGCTGGTTATGTAACTGCAGCCAGAATTGAATTAAGTGTAACAGAAATCATTCCCTGACATCAAAGAACATATGGATTTGCTGATCCAGATGGCATCTTACAAAATATGGCAACTTATCTAGAACAGATGGGAGGAGACCTACGGTGGTCTGGGACCATTTATAGAAGCATGCAAAACTAACCTAAAATATGTAACTTGCTTACTGCTCACAAGTCTCCACATCAACATATTTTTAGTTTTCTATACGCTAGAGTTTAGATTCTCTGCCCGAACCTGACACGGCCCGAGCCCAGGCCGGCCCGTGGGTCGTGTTGGGCCGATATTTCCTGCCGCTGTCCTCGGGCCGGGTCGGGCCGTGATCAAGCATTTAATTTTTTTAATCATCACACGTATTTAAAAAATTGTCGGGTTAAAATCGGGCTCGGGCCGATAATTACAGTTAATGTGTTGGACCGGGTGCACGGGCTCGGGTCGGGTCGGGTCTCATTTTTTGGGCCCGATCTAAACTCCACTGTACACTATTATTGTCTTTCATGAAATCTCTCCGTGTATCAGGGTCAGACTAAAAAGTCCCTGATTTTTCCAGACTTTCCCTGACCAAAAAGCTAAATTTCCATGACCAATACAGCATTTGGGTGCTGAGCAGAAAACGGCATTTAAAACCTTTATAGAATTCAAAACTGCCTTTATGTCATTGTTAAATACAGGCAGCTTGGCATGTTGAATGGACCATACCAAAACCTTCATCTCTGACATCTTCTACATGCAGGTTTTATCTAGAAATGACCATAACAGCAAAGCAAAAACACACTTTTGCATAAATACGCATCAGGTTCTGGATACTGCACTACACGCTATTAACAAAATTCCCTGATAGTTCCCTTGGCACCAAAATGATCAAATTCCCTGACTTTCCCTGTCTGGAAATGCCTTCACTGAAATGAATCCGCGATCCGTGGGAACCCTGTATATGCTTTCTTACATATTTTGAAACAAATGTTCATAGAAAAAAAATCCAACATATGATGTGTGTTGACAGCAAACAAAAACCCACCTCAAGCTGTAGTGCATCGATTTTCTCCTCCTGGCAGGTGTCACCCTCACACTCGTACTGCACCATCTTCCCGTCCGTCTTGCTGGCTACCAGCCGATGCACGTAGTTATCTGATCACAGACACACAGAGCTCATTTTAGGTAAACCTTCAGTTATAAGCAATACAAGCAAATCGACATTCTTGAATGTATGTAAATTTACAGCTAAACTTACAGTTCTATAGTTAAAAATATAGGTAACATATCTATCAGGCTTAAGGAAGCCACATTTAAGACTTTTTAAGACTTTTTTTAAGGCCACTTGGATAAAATTTAAGACCCTACATTCACAAAACGGCAAACAG